>JBAMYA010014080.1:0-17282 GCA_037176975.1 Arrhamphus sclerolepis | reverse complement strand
TCCAAAGCTACTTCACACCTTCAAATGTTATTTATTGCACATACAGTAAATCTGGAACATACAAAGTTTTATTTGTATGTAATATTTCAAAAAACCTGTTTCAGGTCTGAGTAGGGGCTGACATTATTTGTAATTTCTTTTCTTGTCAGTGAAGCTGTCTAATAACCTTAAATGATTTCAACAAATCTCTTCAGACTTTCCACAAACTCTGATGCCTTTTCAAGCCCAAAAAAAATGTAAATATGTATGATGAAGAGCCGGAACTTCAGTCATTTGTAGGCAGGCGTATGCAACTGTAATTTTTAACAAATGTAAGCCTAGTTCAGATAGAGCTTCTACAGTTCATTCATGTGTGTGTTACATCAAACAGAAAACATTAGCACGACAATGAACCTATGAATGTGTTCATACCAGTTATGGACCATCAGCTTCTGCACAGCCAACAGGGCGTTGTAACGGACTAGCTGGTCCCCGTGATGCATATGATTCATCACCAGCTGTTTTCCACCCAGTTGCTCAATCACCCTGAGATTGAAGATAATGGGAGAGAGAGCCTTTATATACAGAACCATGTTATTTTCATGTTTTAGGCCATTCGGTGATCCATCATGTCATCTAACTCAGGCTGACTGAAATTTTCTGTGAATCTTATAATGGGAAACTGGCCTTGTGAGGGGACATAATGCTGTGAAAAGAAAATCAGCTGCATAGTGCTTGCTCCACTAAAGTAAATGGTCTGACCTGAGAAAAGTGCATCAGTGTTTCAACTTTCACTCATACTCTTACATATCCTATGATATACACACAAATATTTGGGTAAATGACAGTTTATTACTGCATATTTAGTTTTGCCCCACACAAGTCATGACCCGAACAAGTGTGTACATCAGGGGCCTCCAACTGATCCTTGAAAGGACTTGTTTCATTCAATCAGCTGAACTGTCTTCATGCACATGGTGGCCGCCATTATAAGAAAACATTTTCAAATAAAAACAGTCTTCAAATATTTTTTTGCATTCAAACACAAATCTTTTGATTGAAAAGTTTTTTTTATTTTGAAGCCAAGGTTTTTATTATTGAAAATATATTTTTTGATTGAAGCAACCTTTTTTTTTTGATTGAATAATAAAGACACGAATCTACCTTCATACAGAGCACCTTTGGGATGTGGTGGAGCGGTAGATGACATTATAGATGTGCAGTTAACAGATCTGCAGCAGCTACGTGATGCTCTCATGTCAGTATGGACCTAAAAATGGAGTGTTTCCAACACCTGGTTGAAAGTATGCTACGAAGACTTAAGGCAGTTCTGAAGGCAAAAGAGGGTCCAACCTTTTACTAGAAAGGTGTACGTAATAAAGTGGCCGGTGAGTGTATATAGAGCATAAGAATTCATTTTAAATACATTTATAATAGGAAATGCTGAGGAAAATGTGAAATCCAAACTACATGTTTTTGATTACAGTAACAGCATCAAATAGCAAGTGAAAAGAAACAGACACAAAAAAGAAGAAACTCGTGAATATTCTCTCACAATAAGTTATATGACAGATTTTTTTTTTTTTTTTTTTACATATTATACATACATCTTGAGATTTCTTTTGCTGGTATAAAATCTGCCAAAGTCTCTTGAATATTTCAAGTTAGAGATTTAGTGAAAATTGCTTTTTGACTTCAGTTTTATTTTATCTGTTTCGTCTTTTGACCAATATTTATGAATCAATACTGACATGAGAGGAGGCAAATATTTTAGAAATAAAAAAATATATATATTTACAGTTAAAATAACAAAATAGGCTTTAAAATAAATACCCTCTTTTTTTGTCCATTACTTTGATTTACTTTCACATACAAGTATGTGTAAATCTAGATTTAAATTCCTAGTTTCACTCATCCAAAGTGTGTTGGAGGTCTTTGGATTAAGTTTCCCATCATTCTTCAGTCAGTATATTTGGCAACATGAGTTGAAAATAATCATTTATAATCTTTAAAATTGTTCAAATTTCTCAATAGTTGTTACTGATGTTATTGTTCAAAGAAGATGTGCTGTTTCTCTGTTGCAGTTTTGGTGTAGATGGAGATTTGACAATTTACTGGTAATTAAGAACAACTTAGAAACAGTTAATAAATAAAGTAAGAAAGCATAACAGTGGGTGTTGAAAGACTACTGCTCTCTTATCTTACTGAAACTGCATCTTGACCAATAATCTACTGTTCCAAGCCATCTCAGCCAACTTCACCCATGTGTGCAATAATTATTTTTCATTAGGTGTATTGTTGCCATTCTTATTTCAATTAAATTTATTGGGAACAATAATTTTTTACATGGAAATTTAACAATTTCAGAGCAAACAGGCCTCCACTCAATCAATTTGCTCACGTGATGAGTGTTACCTTCGCAACACCTGTGTTATTTTAGGAGTGTGAATCTATTTTTGTTAATGTCTCTTTAATGCTTCTTGGAGTGCAGCTTTGAAGTGTAACTGACCACCTTTTCAATTCACTTAATTGTATACTTCTTTAAATGAAGTAAACTCATCAACTATATTTTAATTGGCCCTTTTTTTGGTGACAAAACAAGGCACGTATGAGACTTTCACAAGCAAAATGAGCATGGCGTAACTTGCATTGATTTCTTAACATTACGTTTCTTTTCATTTGCACAAAACTCTCACAGGGATAGATTCTGTTAGCAATGGTAATTTACATCTACTGAAATATATTGATACAACCATAATGGAATGTAATAGCTTCAAAAGCCAGGATATAAAAGGCTTTATATGAAGATTCCTCACCGTTTACCACGTGGATAATGTCGCACATATTCTCCAATGTCATGAGCTGCCACCGCTATCACCTGAGGATCATCTGAAACTTCCAACAGCCTTGTCAAGATCCTATTAAAAAAGAGACAGAATATGCATTCAAATGGAGAGATTCAGTCTGCATAAAGAAATCTCATCACACTTCATTCACTCCGAAACGAATCACACATTTTTTACTTTCCTTCTTGGCAAAGATTTTTCAGAAATTTTCAAAAAAGAAAAAGAAAAAGATGAGATTACATTATCTGACCTTTTGCACATTTAGAAAATGTACTTTTAAGCTTAATGTTAGTTCCAAACTGAAGTAACTGCACAGTCAAAAATCTTAAAAATGTTGAGGACATGAGACATACACAAAGTGAAACCTTGGGCTTCAAACTGAGGCAAAGCAAGGCTCAAATTCAGGAAACAAGATAAATCAAAAAGGAGAGTAATCTAATCCAAGATGATGACTCAAATGATTACAGGGAACACAGTGATGAGGCAAAGAGATGGACAGATTGGGATTTTAACTGAATGTCACTAAGCACATCAGTGCATGACTGAAATAATGGCCCATGGACGTAAATGGATCTTTTATCTCTTATTTTCTGAGTCATTAAATTGGAAACTCACACACATACAAAAACTCATGATGTGGGTGGCTGTTTGTGAAAGTGCAGCCCATGACAGGGATAAACAATAACAGTCCCACAGTAAAGGCTGCACTTTCTTGAGCCACATGTGACAGAACAAGCAATACAATTTTGACATTTGTCACATCCTCAGGCCACTAGTTGCGATTTCAATGTTCCTTTATCAGGGTGATTCCAAAAAGAAAGTTCTTGAAGGTGTGTAGTTCTAAAATAAAGCAGGTTTGTGTAAATATACTTTTACAAAAATACTTTTTCTGCACAATATTGACATTAAACTCTGAAAAACTGAAAGAGCAACAAAGTAATGACAGATATTTCGATTTCATCACAGGAGAGTAAGAAAAGAAAATCCATTTTAAATAACTTTTATGGCAATTTGAGTTATAGAATTCTGTGATTTCAATGTATGGTTGACAGCACCATGCAGTCTGAAATGCATTTTCTCTAATGCCAGGAGGGTGTCCAAAACAACTGACTACTTATTTATCGTTGAGCTTCATCTTGAACTCACTAGCTGAATATTTTGTTGTCTTGTTTGTTTATTGTTCATCAGAGGTAGTTCATTTTTAGATTAAGAGGAAATGGTCTTTCATTTTCTTCAGACTATGAGATGCCTTTACTCATTACCTCTAGAAAATTAACTTTGCTTTCATGAAAATAACATGAGTCTAGTGTGTTAGATCACACCTGTTTTTAGCATTGCTGCTAATGATCATATAGGAGGAACTGAACAGTGAGTTGACACATTCAGGTGCAGTTTTGTCTGATGAAGAGAAAGAGTCCCGACTTTTCTGTAGCTGGTCCTGCAATCAAGCGTGTAAAGAGTAGGCTAAATGGAATGGCAATTCAAATGAAGGTACCGGATAGAGATGGTCTCAATTTCCATTTTTTTTTTTTTTTTTTAGATGGACTGAGTCAAATAAAAACTCAAAAGTAAATCACTGAAATTGCCTATCATGCAGGGCACCTTTGGCTACATGAATTATTCACAGAATTAAAGCAGAGGTATTAAAACTCACACCAGGGCCAAACTATGTATAGCTTTTTTTCAAACTGAGAAACTCTATCAAACCATCAAATGTCATGTTTTTTAAATGCACATTTGAGAAAAGCAACTGCACTTCAATTTGAAACCTCTATTCAGAGTCAAACATGTCAATATAGAATGCACTGAAATCATTTCTTCAACCGGCAGTATCACAGTGTGCAGTAAAGATTACTCTGTAGCCTTCACCGGCTGAACCATCAGCAGTACGTTCTTTTATTCACACTGATGTGACAAAATAGAATAAATCAACGTTTCAAAAGCCAGTGGGATTATTAACTGTCTTGCAGCAGAACAGCCTTCATCTTACTTGAGGAGCTCATAGTTCTTCTCATTCAAGCGGACAGCATTTTCACGCCAGAACTTCTCCGACTTGTGCACTGGACTCCATTCCAGACGGCCAGACTTCAGTTCAGAGCTGTACTCATCAAATGAGCTGTTGATAAAATCCAGACAGCAAACAAATTAAAAAGAAAAGAAAAAAAACAAATCCTATTTGCACATCTGATATGAAGATGAAAATATTTGAGAGGAGCAGTGGAGCACAGTGAAAGTACAGTCATGTGGGAAATAAAGTCACCTAATTTCTATTCTAAACTCTATTTTTAACATAATACATCTGTTAAAAACTAATTCTTAAACAGAAATGAAGAAGGTAGCGATCAAGTGCTTCTAATCAATACACTTGATTTATGTATCGTCTGTAAAGCAGAATCCTATTTTTACTCCTTAGCAATAATATATACCTTAATCACCTTGCAGGTACACATTTATTTTTGCTTTTGTCTTCATCAATACACAAAAATCAAAGTAAAAGAAGATTTCTTTGATGAGTAGGAAGAAATGATCAGAAATCATCTCAGAGAATCAGCTGTTGGTGCTCAACTGTCTGGACTATTTCCAAATTTCCATCATTCTAAAGTAGATCGATTCAAGACAGCTTCTGATCATCAAAAGAATGGTCACCTCATTAAGTCCAAATAATATTTAGAAAAATGAGGAAAACAAAACAAAACAAAAAAACAAGAGGTAAAGCTCCAACTCTGCAAGCCGCACTTAGCATATTAAATGTTCAAGTTAATAAAAGTACAACTATAAAAACAGCGAAAGTGTAGCTGTTTGGAAGGTTTGTCAGGAGAAAGCCTATTCTATCTAAAAAGAAAACTAAAAAAAATGATGCATAAAACCACACAACTGAAAGTGCATTTCTGTTCCCCACATGACTGTATATATATCTAAAGGTCATCTATGCATGTAATCAATGCGGTGTTCATTATTAATGCAGGCTCCTCTGAAAAAAATGTACATGATTCATTTGGTGCTACAATAATATTCTTACTGAGCATGTGTTTGTTATTTTAAATGATTCCATTAAAAAAAAAAAAAAAAAAAACATTAAAAAAGTAATTATAACAAAAGATAAATGGCTTTATAAAAGAATAATAATTTCCTGTTATTCATGAAATGGTGTCTGCTGGGTACCTGAGGTCCTGCACACTCTCTCCCAGCCTTTCAAGCAGGAACTTGATGTCATCAGTTATGTCCTCATCATCATACTTCTGCTGCTCAAGATTTTCAAGCTGCTTCAGCACCTTGCACTGAATCATGGCTAAAGCATATTCCTGGCGAGTCTCCCTCTCTGCAGACTTCTCAAGAAGATTCTGTCAAATATTTTGTAAGGAGAAGATGTTGAACATAAATTCACTGATATGCAATATGCATATTTCTATATGAATTTATTATATGAATTGAAATTACATGTATATAAAAGTTGAGGACTAAGATATTCACCATATAGAAGAATACATATTTTTTTTATAATTGAATAAAATTGGGAAAACTGTAAAATAGGTTTTTAATGGAGTGTATCTTGTCCAAATGTTAAATAAATCCATTCATGATTTGAATTTCCTCCAAAATAGAAGCTGCAATATGCACTTTTAAACCAGGACTCAATATCACAGGCTCAGTGGGTTAAGGGGATGAAAGAGAGCTCTTCACCCACAGGAACACAGTGTTCAAGTATTGTAAAAGCTATTTTTGAAGCAACATCTCTGGCAAAAGCCACAAAAACTCATGCTGATGCTACAATAGAGTGAAAATTGTGGTAGCAAAATGTGAAGCAGCTCTACAGAAGAGTGGTTTCAGGAAGGTAATTGTGACAGAGGAAATTATGCATACTTAAATTAGAGCCTTGCAAGCACCATGAGGGAGACACTTACAAATAGTATTTGAAAAATATTGTCTACCAAGAACCTGAAATGCTTGCACAACAACAACAACAACAACAACATGAAACTGTGCTTTGAGGTGTGTGTTTCTAGAATCTTAGCTTGATATACTTTAAAAATCAAAACAAAGAAAGACAGGAGAGATTATCTAAGTTTGTTTGGAGTGAATAAATCACACACTCCATGGAACCGCATTTAAGGATGTGTTCAAGGACATCCAGATGGTGTTGGATAATTTAAATCATATCGCTAGTCCCATGTGGTGAGCAGAATCATTTTCATAATTAGGACATTTGGGAAGGCAACAACATGCAGAATTATGCTGACTATTTTGCAATACAGTTTTATAGAAGAACCGTCTACATGCAGCAGCATTATCGACTCACTTAAGTTTTAATGGACATATTGAGATCATTTGGCCCTAACTAAATAGATTTCTGTTACTGTTGAACAGTAATGATGCATAATGCTCCTTTCTGTCAAGCATATGCATTGTAAGTTAAGCTGTATGACTCCAGAGAAAACCCACTTAACAAGATTGTTCAAGGTTTCCATAAGTTGCTCCTATTGCATTTAATTAGTTGTAAAGTAGCTGTCAAATTGAACTATCGACTTTTTTTCACCAATTTGAAATGGTGGCTCCATTTAATGGTTATATTTCCAAATGCTTGATGTGATTACTGCTGAGGCATGAGAGGTGAAATGAAGAAGCTCTGGGGAAAATTAAAAATGGGGACAGATGCAGTACATGGAGACAAACATAATGTAATACAGAACATCAGCTTCCCTCACAATTCTGTCTCAAATTGAATTCTTTCAGACACAAAAGACATTCCATCATGAACACAGACGTCCATCAATGCACGTCACATTTAGAGCAACACCTCGAAAAAAAAAAAAAAAAGGGGGTTTCAGAAATACAAACTCTTGCCCTAAAATTGTATTTCAAAATCAGCTTACTCTGGACTCATGTTTCAAACATGTAATCATTGCCATTTATCTCACCATTGTGCTTGGAGCATAGCTTCTGAGGGTTTTTGATGTTGCCTGCCTGGACAAAACCCATCCCTGAAGCTTTTCATTTGAAAATCCATATCTCCAGGACACCACTTATTGAACTACACTGAATATTTTGCACATGAATAAATATAAAGGGTAAAGGTGGTGGACACGTATTTCAGACTGTCAATTTCACAAATTACATATTAAAGCAAAGCTGTGTTATTGTTTAAAAAAACAAAAACAAAAAAACAACCCAAAACAATATAGTATAATTTGCAGAGATATGCTCCCATATGTGTGTTTTATCTCTTAACATCAGAGTGTAATTTCCATAATCTTCCTCAATGTAACAATCTTTTGTACACAGAGAAATTATCATACTGATTTTGTGAGCATTTTAAAGTTTCTCAATTTCCCCCGAGCTGTTGGGCTCAAAAAATGAAGGTGGTTAAAAAGCGACATAACCGAAAGAGATAAATTGAGAATTTATTGTTTATGCAGTTTTGTCAACACATTAACGATGGGGATTTCATTACCTGGCATTCACATAAAACTAGTATATTAAATATTAACGTCTAGTGCAATCACAGCAGGGGGTGCTGAAAGGGCAACATAACCACATTTATGTTTCATTTATGGACTTGGATGTCTAATAGTTAGCTTCATGAGTCATTCCAGAGTTGCTGTTTCAGTTTTCTCTTTTTATGGAAAAAACATGCAAACGAACAAGTTTCATCTTCTGCGACTTCTGTGGAAATGAGAGAATCTTTTTACTTCTTTAACACAGACCTGATGTGTTTAAGTTTTGGGTGCCATTGTTCAAAATGAGACAGAAATTACTGAGGTTCCAGACCCCTCGTAGGAAAGGCAAAGGTTTCACTCTTAATATATCAGTGTATACATGAGGATATCAATTTAAAAATTATTGCATGAATCTAATGCACAAACGAAGAGCTTGACAGCTTAGGTCCCTTTTTAACGTTGCCTCAAAACATGTCATACGCATGTGCGGGTGGTTGTCTGAAAGAGTCAGCGGCAGCTGAGCTCAAGAGAGTAGCTTCAGATACGTTTTCTCACTTCTATGCATCAACACTTTGACCCAACAGAGGCATGCGATCTGCTCACACCTGAAATACGTGCAACTCCCCGATAATTTTTTTCTTTCTCATGCAATTATGAAACATGCTTTCTTAGAAAGGAGTGAGTTAGTTTAATTAAAAGACTGTTTTCATATGCGGTTGCTTTGTCTTTTTATTTATTTGAGCACCATTTCACCACCCTGATTCTGTTGCCTGAAAAGCCACCCAAGATTTTGCTCGAGGCTGACAGACATGAAATGCCAACAAACTTCAGGCATTTTCTCTCCCTCGCTCTCTTCTTTAATTAAAAAACAAAAAACAAAACAAAAAAACAAAAAACAAAAAGCAATGCGATACTTGAGGTTTTAGTCACTTTTGGCAGAGGAAGCATCACATTTTACATGCTACATATCAGATTTATTAGATGGGCATGATAGTGTGATTGGCCCTTTATCCCAGTACTATAAACACTGAGAACTCTTGGTGTAATTTTCTTTACTTTGGAATTGATCAGTCTCTGCTCCGTTGTTTGCAAACTTTTCAGAATGCAGCAGCTCACTTTCTAACCGGGAACAAATAACATGAGCACATCACACCAGTGCTGGCTTCACTTCACTGGCTTCCTGTCCAGTTCAGGATCCAGTTTAAGATATTATCGCTTGTTTTTAAGTCTTAATAGCACAGGACCACCTTACTTGTCAGAGCTTTTAAACTTTCACAGTCCTGTCAGAGCACTGCGATCAAGCAACCAGCTGCTCTTGTCAGTTCCCAGATCTAACTTGAAGAGACAAGGTGAAAGAGCTTTTTCTGTTGCTGCTCCCAAACTCTGGAAATGTCTGCCTTTCAATATTAGATCTGCTCAGAGCATTGATCATTATATATCATTATTAAAAACACACCTTTTCACTGGCCTTTTCACCACTTTGAGTATTTTTAACCTGGCTTTTAATGCATCTATGTGTTTATACAGTTGTGTTCAAAATAATAGCAGTGTTTTCAAAACGTGGGAAAGCTCAAAATCCTTATAATATTTTTCATTTCCATTCATTGGGAACACTGGACATTATATTTTACATCAAAACATAAAGAAAACGTATCAATATTTTAATTACTTTACAGAAAATGAAGGAAAAAAATGATATTGGGCTGATCAAAAAAGTAAGTGTCTGCATTTTTCATTACAAACTCAAATACTCAATAAACTGAAAAACGTTAAGATCTGGCATTCCTGTGAATCACTAAACTAATATTTAGTTGTATAACCACTGTTTTTGAGAACTGCTTCACAACTTCTGGCCCCTGTGAACAGGTATTCCAGCCCAGGATGATTTGACAACCTTCCACAATTCTTCTGCATTTCTTGGTTTTGCCTCAGAAACAGCACTTTTGATGTCATCCCAGAAGTTTCCTATTGGATTAAGGTCCGGGGATTGGGCTGGCCACTTCATAAACTTAATTTTGTTGGTCGGGAACCAAGATACTGCTCGCTTACTGGTGTGTTTGGGGTCGTTGTCTTGTTGACACAGCCATTTCAAGGGCATTTCCTCTTCAGCATAAGGCAGCATGACCTCTTCAAGTATTTTGACCTGAGCAAATTGATCCATGATTCCTGGTATCGAGAAATAGGCCCGACACAGCAGTAAGAGAAACACCCCCATATCATGATATTTGAACCACCATGCTTCACAGTCTTCAGCTTATACTGTGACTTGAATTCAGTGTTCGGGAGTCGTCTGGCAAACTCTGCAGCCCTTGGAACCAAAAAGAACAATCTTACTTTCATCCGTCCACAAAATATTTCTCTTTAGGCCAGTCGATATGTTCTTTGGCGAATTGTATCCTCTTCAGCACATCTTTTTTTTTTTTTTTTTAACAGTGGGACTTGGCGGGGGCTTCTTGCCGATAGATTAGCCTCTCACAAGCCTCTTCTAGTTGTCACAGTACTCACAGGTAACTTCAGACCATCTCTGATCTCCCTGGAGCTGATCATCAACTGAGTCTTTGCCATTGTTCGATCCATTTGAATGGTAGTCTTCCGTTTTGTTCCGCGTCTCTCTGGTTTGGCTTTCCATTTTAAAGCATTGGAGATCATTTTAGCTGAGCAGCCGATCATTTTCTGCACTTCTTTATATGTTTTCCCCTTTCCAACCAACGTTTTAATTAAAGCGTGCCGTTCTTCTAAACAATGTCTGGCACCACCCAGGTTATCAGAGAGAATTGCATGTACAAAATGTGCTGGCTTCATCCTTAAATAAGGGCCACCTGAATGACAAATGTTTCTTCACATAATGAATGACCTCACTGATTGAACTCCACACTGCTATTATTTTGAGCACGCCCCTTTCACTTAATCATTCAATTACACAGATTCAGGAGCATTCATATCATGAATGTTGGGTCTGTTGGTTTCTCTGACTCTACTACACCTACTGCTAAATTATTTGCCATGTAATAATATGATTTATACCAAAAACAGTGATTGATCTGGTTAGTCATGTTGGACTGCTATTATTTTGAACAAAATTGTATATTTATATTATTTATTGTATTTTATTACTTTTATAGTACTGTTTTACTCTAGTATTTTGATTAATCTATATTCATAAATATCTACCCGATCTAAACTAAAAAAAAATCTAAACTAAAAGTAAAAAAATATCAAGCCAAATAGACAAGATAATTTTACTTTCCCCTGTAATTTAAGTCTTTATTTCTTGTATTTCGTTTTACAGTGTAAGTAGGAAATTGCAATAGCCAAGAAAAGGGGTAACTAGTTCAATGTGTTCAAATCTTTTTTTCTTTTTAAATTTTAAATGAAATGCATGTTTTTACACATGAAGGGAAAAATTCTTCACTAACCCTGAAGGCAGCCAGAATGATTCGAGTGACCTTCTCCTTGACAGACTCCTGGAGGATATCGGACAGGGCTGGCACTACATTGTAGCGTCTCAACTGCTCACAGAGCTGAGGGCTGAAGGCCAGGAGCCATACACAGAAGATCATCTGGTACTGGAGCTGGAAGCCACACTTGTTGCTCAGCACTGCTGTGATGCTTAAACAGGAAAAAAAAAAACAAAAAAAAAACACAGATAAATAAACACTAAAATGGACAAAATAAGTGCAAATGGGTAGGAAGAGGACTCACATTTGTATCTAATGCCTGTTTACAATGTGGAGCTTTCACAGCTGTGTACCTTCATGGTGCACCTCCATTATCTCTGATGATGGCTGAGTTGAAATGTTCAGTCTTTAGATAATTGAAAAGTTGCTTAAAATGCAGAGTACACATCTGATGCTTATAGTTAAACAGCAACTCATAAATTTGCAGAAATGGTTGTTAAGTACAGAAATGTTGATTTTATAAATAGGCAATAATCATCTTACAAATGATGCACCAAGGCTTTACAATTACACAAGAAGAAACATATGGAACCAAGTCAAAGACGATGGGAGTTAGGTCTGTCACTAACAATTATTTTCTTATCAATTAATCTACTGATTATTTTTTTCAATTAGTCTAATGATTATTTTTCTAATTAAGTTAATGATTTTTTTTCTTTTCAATTCATCATTCTGTTGCTAACAAATGCTAATACATACAAGACAATACACAAGCAAAACACACATGATACATGTATCACATATTCAGAGTTAGGGTTAACTAACCCTTGTCCATTATATTTCTTTGTCAACTGAAAAATCTCTCGATACAAAGCTTCCATTTTAACTGTGCTGTGTATTCATTTCTTATTTATACAGCATACAGCAAATTTAGAGTAGGACTGGCAGCTTAATCAGTTTATTACACCACATTCAATTTTGCAACCATGCTTTTGTTACTTATTGTGTAATAAATCCAAAGCAGTTTTTTCCTTTATAGTTGCAGGCTGCAATATGCTATGTTGAGATTGGGAGACTTTGGTCAATGTAACAAATAAAAGTAAAGCAAAAGTTGTCCTGATATCCTGTTATCCTGTAACATTGTTTACTCCATCCATTCCCAACAGGGAATGTGCTAAGCCTTCCAACCTTACATGTCACTTGCCCTTCAGCTGCTATGAAAATATTCCAGATAAAGTTAGTCTCTCTTTAACCCCATCAGCACCACCTTACTGTTGAGAACAAATAAAGTGAAACTGGGACATCTGTTGTTGTTTTTTTTCAGTTGTAAGAAATGTGTTGCAATGTTAGCTACTGAAATAATCAAAAACACAACTGAATCTTTATAAACAGAGGGTGATATGACTTGGTATGGTTAATTATTCAATATAATCTGTTCTTTTTTTGTCTTGCTGCTCTCCCCTCTAACATGATATTGATTTAATCCATTTAACCTTAAAAAGTAAAACTATGGTTGCACAGAAGAAGCCAGTCCATGTGAAATATAAGCAGTCTCCCATCTTTAGACTCAGAATCAGATCAGATTCTAAGTCTCCCGTCTTAAGGTTATAAATACATAATATAAAGCTACTGATAAACAATGTGAAATTACACTATTTTTTTTAAATTACACAACATGAATGTAAGTTAGCATAGCCCTGACTACCCACAACATGTCCAATAATGTCAGTGAATCAAGTCTCAGCAACCTAACACTATTATTAATAGTGTGGCAATGTTTAATAGTGTTTTTCATTAAAACAATTTAGAATGAAGTTGCAAATCTGATGGCATGTAATTATAATTGTCTTTTTGTGTTGACAAATTTACATATTAGCAAATTAAGTAATTACTTCAGTCAAATATTGCTTGATGTAGTATTACGGCAGGTAGATTTGACCTGCCATTAGCTGATGAGTCAAATGGTCAATTTTGACACTGAATGTAAATAATTAATTCTATTTTTACAAGAATTTATATAGGAAAGTTAAATCATCAATGAATCAAATCTTTATTTATATAGCACTTTCCATACCACAGTAGCACAGAGTGCTTTTTCATAATAAAATCATCAATGACATATAAAATCAACAATAACATATAAAAACTGACAAAATCAGGTCATTTTCACACACATCCTTATATTCATACCCACACAGCACACATACATCCCCCAACATCCACACTGAAGATATAAACATCATAAATATAAAACATAAACATCTGGCTTGACGCTGAGGTGAGGAATGATATCTTGGGGATCTGTCCACAGCAGAAGCCATCCCACCAATGACCAATGAGGACGTCACCACGGGGAAACCGCCCAGATCAGGGCCAGCCGGCGTCCACACCACAGCCAAGGCTGTAGCGCAGGACCCCCCAGTGACCCCGACCAGGGCGACACCCACAGCAACGACCGCACAAGCCGAGTAGGCATAGCCCCTGGTGTGGAAGATCCCCATGAGGGAAAACACTGGAGTGAACAAATTAAAAAGTAAAAACATTAAATCAAATAATTTAAAGATAAATATTTAATAATAAATAACTAGATTAAAAAAAAAACTAACAAAATAAATAAATAAAATTCATAAGCCAAACTAAAAAGCCTCTCAACAGTCTCTGCAGCCCTGAGGTTCTCTGGCAGGCTGTTCCATGCACGATGTGGCACAATGACTCAAAAAAGAAAAAGAAAAAAAACAGAATATCAAAGAATAATAAAAACAACAAAACATTTTCTGTGGCATTTCAGGACTTGAATTGCAACTGCTTTGGTTGCTTATGCACCAGAAATTTTTATCTGTGTGACACTGAAATATATCTGGGATATAAAGATATCTTTATACCTGCAGAAAACAGATATATAAGATTCAACTCACTTTAGGCCAGAGATGTTTATCAAAGAATGACAGAGACCAAGACATCTAAGGGCTTTTGGTAGTCAGGATTCTGGTAGCTGTGCAGCTCAATTTTCAGAGCTGCAATTACAGTCGTGAAGCAAGAGCTCGCCTTCACCAAATTTAAACCCATGTTACATGCTCATGAGTAAAAATTACATCAACACATCATACACAAATGACAAGCCCTGCTCCAACATCATTGGTTTTATAGCACATGATAGTGCATGTGTCTATCCTATTGGATGGAATACTAATCAAAATCATGGCTGGGCATGTTATTTTTAATATATTATATATACATCCTACCTACAGCTATAGTAATCTAAAATGCCTGTATAAACAAACGTAAATGATGAGAGTTACTGTTGCAAATAATCTCTCTTCTGGGATGAATAAATTGAATTAGGACTGAATATTTCGTATCATATAATTACATATGGACTTTAATTAATAGCAATATATTAGTCTGCACCCATAAAAACTTAATTATTCAGTGCCTTGCTAAATGTGTGTGTTGGTTTTAAATTGAATAGGAATCTTTTATTAAATCTAATTGTTAAATTATTAATGCTGTCAACCCAACAATATTTTAACAGTGGGAATTATTTTAAGAATACTTGCAGGCCCCAAGATTTCAAGCACTTTTCAAAAAACAAAACAAAACAAAACAAAACTTAATTATTTAGAGAGCTAGTGCTCTCTAAATTTTGGTGGGTACTGCTAATTTTTTACTGGTGTACCTAAAGTTTTAAAATTGGGAGCAGTTCATTAGGTTTGTTATACTTAGTGCTTAGAAGTTAATAGTTAATATAGGTCCCTGCCTTTAAAAGTATAATCTTATTTTTTGTGACACAAAAAACTGCTTGAACCTTGTAAGAAATTAATCATGACTCACCAGTTTACTCCATCAGCTTCTACCCAGGCAAACCTATACTCATTGACCCTCAGCATCAGCTGAAGGCAGCCAGCCACACACTGCACATACTGAGAGCTCTGCAAAAGACAGAGGCAGATTCATTTGCAAATGGGAGCACAAGCCTTGGCTGCATTGTTCATCAGGAGAACAGACCACATTTCTGAAACAAGTAGTTGACAAGCAAAGAACATATGAAGGAGGACCAGTCCAAATCTTGCATTAATGTCACATATCCAACCTGAGGCAAGTGCACATGCATCCTATCAAACATATACAACAACACATGCTTGTTCACACACTAGTTGTACAATACAGCACAACAGCGGGGGGGAGTGTCCCATCACACCTGAGCAGAATAATGGAAAGTGAGATTAGAGTGAAGAAGCTGACAGGAAGAAAAAAAAAAAGATCATATTAATCTGTTAATTGAAAGAGGGTGAATATAAGCGAAAGTCCAACAAGAGATTCAGGCAGCAGTGAAGACAGAGGAGCAGAGATTACCTGGTTGAAAATGCAGAGGAAAGGGAGATGAATAAGTTATTAAATAGCTTTCATGGACAAATTTCTGAGCACTGCTTTCAGAATAATAGTGCTATGCTTGACAAAGTATGGGATATAAGATGGTAGGATGCTGCTGCTGTGCAAATACCGTCAATTTTCTCTCATTACTCTAATGTTCAAGGTAAGCTGTTTGTCATGCGCTTTCAGCATTAGGGAGAATTGGCAACTGGCATGCAATTTTTACTTGTACATTTAAGATCAAACAGTGGCAGCAAACACCATGCTATCTAAATGGAGAATTATTTATCAAATTGCTTATAAAAAATAGAATATATCCATCCAGCAACAATTGGATGGGACAGAAAATATGTGAAAGTCCAGTGGCTGCTGAAAAATGTGAGTTTGCAAAACCCTGCATTTCTTTCCTTTAAAATTTTTTCTGGAGGTGCCAGAGTGACTGATGATGCACTTCACTCATACTCACTTCACTGGGGGTAATAATTCCTGCTCCTGTTCCTGTTTCTGGACCTGTACCATGTAGATTCTAACAGGAGATAAACAAAAGAAACAGGTGCAAAAAAAAAAGTTCACAATCCTTTCCTTCTCTTTACATTGTCAGAATGCCAAACGTTATGTGTTGTAAGTTTGACCCAAAATGCAATTCTGGAATAGTGGATGCTCAGATTCCTTGCCTAGCTGTCGAAGAAAGAGATTAGAATAAAATGCGTTTAACAAACAGTCAAGAGAAATAATCTGCAAATATGTAGAACATTTAAAATTAGGGTAGAGACAGAAAAAAAAAAATCCATGTTTCCTAAAGAGGTGACTGTCTGATTTGAGGACATAACATAAGCATACAGTATAATAGAAATACTGGTCTGTAATAGTGTGGCACAAAAAAATAAATAAACTATTTTGCCATCAAACATTTTAGTGAATGAACCCAAGACAAAGACAACGCCTACTGAGTGTCTGTTTTTAGATCATCTCAAAATCTGACCAGTGTGCTTCAACCTAGTATGTGTGAATACATTATCCCAGTTCAGATAAGTACTGCTTTGTGAGCTTAAAAGAAACCACAACATAAGTTTCTAATAAGCATATTAGAAGACATGACAGTGACCATTAATGTATATACTAAAATATGAATACATTTCTAAGAATAAGCACAGATTGTATTGACTTCATCCCCATTTTCTAAACATTGTGTAGCAGCTGACACACAACTGTATCACTTTTTTTGAGGAAGAAAAAAAGAGCAGAAAAAGAAA
>JBAMYA010014069.1:0-17283 GCA_037176975.1 Arrhamphus sclerolepis | reverse complement strand
ATCAGAGATGTTTTGATTCAACCAGGTTTCAGTAAAACACATAAGGCTGCACTCATGGTATACTTTTTGAGTCTTCATCAATAACTCCATCTCATCACGTTTGTTGGGCAGAGAGTTGATATTTCCCATGATGACCGATGGCAGAAAGGGCTTGTATCTCCATTTCCTGGCCTTCATCTTTGTACCAGCACAGCAATCACAAAAACACCTCTTTAACTCAGCTGGAATCAGGTGGTATCCTCCAGATTTGCTCAGTTTCAACGAAAGAAACTCTTCTCTTGAGTAAACTCTTCTCCCCACAGAAATAATAAAATAGTAAAATATGAGTAAAATCTAAGTAAAAATTGAGAGCTACCAGACTTTGCTGCTGCTTGTTGCTGCGCACGTTCTAGATGGCTGGGATAGGGACCCCATAACAGTAGGAATAATTTAATTCATGATCTAATGGATGTTATATTATCATATAACACTTTAAAAATAAGTACAACTGTTCTTGATATTGTAACATGGGTGATGGTATGTCTCCACCAAAGTAAACCTGTTTATGTAACATATACAACTCTTTCAACTGAAGCAACATAATGAGTCAAAGTTCCTCCAGTAACCTGTGAGAACAATGAATAAACTACATTAGAGGAATGAGTAAATCCTGGGACCACTGCCCTCTTACCTCCCCCATGCAGCCCTCCTTCTCCATGTATTTCTTGACGTTGCTTGAGATTTGATTCTTGGTCAGAAGGTTGCCCCCAGTTGTCTCCTCAAACTTCTCATAACTGCCATATCTCTCCAAGGCATGCTCCATGATGTGCACTGCCTGCAAACAATGAGGCGTTTACCTCTGTGACTGGTGTCATTCAGAAACTACTACTTTGTACCATTGTTGCATCTATATGCAACTCTAAATCACAGCTACATGATACTTTTTCCCCTTTTTATTTTTGTTAAATAAACAATGGCAGGCAAAAAAAAATTAAAAAAAGGTATAAGCTGTTGTTCGTCTGAGGCAGTAACTGTAAAACTAAGATCCACTATGGTCATAGTGAGTTGGAATGAAAGAGGTGGTGCATCCCCTGACTGTATCTGTATACGCCAACAATTTTAAACATACATTTTTAAAGCTTTGGTCACAATACTAAAGTCATAGAATTCATGATTCAAGTCTGACACAATAGAAGTCAAACTTCTTGTTATGTGAAACTAAACATCATCCATTAAACCCAAAACCACACCCTTTAGGCATTTTCTTATATATTGTTTTTGGGACTGTGTTAACATTCTAAATGAATGAGGCTGAAGAATTACTGATTATCTGGAGAATAATTCATACTTCACTACATGTAGTACTCAAAAAGAATCAAGCTGTTCCAATTACTCTGTGGAAGTGGTCTCACCTGTGTCAGGAAGCAGTCTGAGGGATTGCCATGCTGCGCCAGGACAACGGGAGAGATAGGGTTGCTGTATTCAAATTGTGGATTGTAGTTGAAATCAGACTGGAAAAACTTGCGCTTCTCTTTCTTGACATTAGAGGGCTTGATGGCACTAAGAATACAGAGCTTTTTGGAATTTTCTGCTTCTCGTGTGATTGCTGCTTTGTGCACCAAAGGAAGTTTAGTAAGATGCATGTTGGAGACATATATTTTCCTAATCTGTGGAACTGCACGGGGGTATAGGCCCATGGTGGTGCCCACTACTGTCATCTTCTGAGCTGGCTTGACTGGATTGGAATTACATCGTGAGAGAATACAATTTGTCTTTGCAGGTTTGTTGCCAACATCTGGAACATGTGCATTTTTATCAGCCCTATCTAAAGTGTTTACTTTGCTTAATATAGCACCAGATTTGACTGCCTTTGGGCTTTTGTTTTTGGACTGATTTTGTTGTTTCTTCTTCTCCTCCTCAGTTTGCAGCAGGACACTGTAGCTGTTAGAGTCAGTGTTAAGCAGGCCTTTAAGGACAGTGGAGGAAATCTTTTCGAGGTAAACCTGGCTTGGACTCACTGCCTCATCAGCAGAGTTAAAGATGTACTTATTGGACATATCTACTTCTGGAGCCTTTCTGAAAAAGAGAAAGACAAGGATAGTAAATCTGTTTCATGCTTGCCAACCTCACGTGCAGATCTTTTACAGCTAACTAGAGAGACTAATCCTCTTATAATGACTGGATAAAATTAGATCTATTCTGATGCCAAGCTGTGAAAAAAAGCAAGGCTGTGATACATTTAGCAATAATCAACATTTCCTACAACTCTGGAAGCAGTATAACGGTGGTATTACCTTTTATATTTACAGTAATACTGATATATGTGTTTTGCACACTGGCATGTCGCTGGCTGCAGATATGTCATCCGGTTGTGGCTGTGCATGATTTTACTCTTGCAATTATTCCTATCATGTCTCCAAAAGCCTGTCTTGCAGAGATAAGTTGGTCTGGACATCATCCCAGTAAAAGCAGCTCTGCTCACACAGGTTCACTGAGGCGGAAGCTGCACAGGCTTGCTGAGTCACTTCATCAAATAATATTACATAACTTTCTGATAAATCTATTTTTAAACTTTAGTTACTTTCTCATCATAAAGATGCAAACAAAGCCTAAACCAATGCTTTCCTTGGCTATACAAAAACAACATTAGTTCAAGTTACATAATAGATTACATATGTTAAGGCAGTAAATAGCTGTCTGTGACGTGCTAAAATACAAAGGTTACATTACCTTTCACTTCAGACTTCATCCGATCTTCAGGTCTACTCACGCTGACATAGACGTTTTCGGGCAAAGCTAACCTCGCAGAGCCATCCAAAATAGAAAAAAAAGACGATGAAAATACTGACGCCAAGAATGTGTTCTGACCGAAATGTATATTTAGCTTCTGTGTTAAAAGTTTGCTGTTCATTCGACATTAGAAGTCCTGCCTGCACCGCGCTGCAGCTGTACAAGTCATAGCCGAGCTGACTCCAAGCAACCGTTTCCATGGTTTCTGCACAAACAGAGCTCATGGGAAATGAAGTCCCTATAAGAACTGATGCATTTTTTTTGTCCCCATACAGCGGAAAAATAAATATGACACACCGCCGATTTTGCAAGTTTTCCCACTTACAAAGAATGGAGATGTCTAATTTATCATAAGTACACTTCAACTAAGAGACGGAATTTTAAAATAAATAAATCCACAAACATCACATTGTACGACTTAGGCTATTTTAAATCATTTGTATGTTATTACATGAAATAAGTATTTGATACAATAGAAAAACAAAACTAATATTTGTTACAGAACGTTTAACAGTTCTGAGGTCAGGCGTTTCCTGTAGGTCTTGACCAGCTTTAACTGCACTGCTGCAGCACCCTCCTCCACACAGATCTTCTCCAGAGCTTTCAGGTTTCAGGGTCGTCGCTGGGCAGAGTTCCAGCTCGCTCCAAAGATTTTCTATTGGGTTCAGGTCTGGAGACTGGCTGGGGAGACTGGCTACCTGCTTGCTTGTTGACCCATATACCATCTCAGGCTTGTGTAAATTCACACTATCACTGTTTTTTTCTTTTAATAATTTTTTAAGAAATTCTGATTTCTCAAAAATTGTGACCTTTATCATGAAATTTTAGACTATTTTAGTAAAGCCTGAACACAGCTAGAATCTGTTACAATGAATCTTTGAAGATACTTAAAAAAGAACAACTCTCACATTAATTTCCCTTTGGGGATTAATATAGTTTTTTTTTTTTGTTTGTTTTTTCAGTCCATTTCTGCAGTAAAATTGGTCATTTTAGCATGGAGATTAGTGTGCATTTGTTATGTTTTGGAGCCAAAACCTCCGTCCTGGTGAGCTTCAACCCAGAGGTGGAGATGCTGCCACTTGGTGTCAGTGTTGACTTGAGCTTGAATTTCCCTCATTTTAAGACATGAAAAGGACCAGATAACTTATTTGTATACCTTGAAACTTTAGAATCAGAGTAGAGTATATTTTACTTTTGACATGAAATTCTAAACTAAAGTTGTCAAGATAATTATCTTCATCAATGAAAACACACAGCTGAGTTGACGTGTACATATGAGGACTGCACGTTCTCACATTCATTTCACTTTTAGTAGGTCAGAACGTGAGAAATGTGGTATGCAATGTTAGTACACAAGGCCCCGGGTCTTCACATGCACAGAAAACTGACCTAAAATATTATGAAATTTGGCCACATCAGTATCATCTCAGTTGTGTCTCTTTGATTTCCCAATGATGTTGAGAATATTATCATTTTGGGTCAAGTTAAGACAACGCTTGTTGCCAAATACCAGCATAATTGAGGTCACTTGGTAATTTGCCAGATATGCACCATCTTTGTTGTGAACCAAACAGACTTTCTCAGGAGTCTATAAAGTCAAAAATACAGATTTTTTTTTTCTTCTCAAATTTCCAGAATCCTTCCATCTAATTTCTATAGCCTTTCTTTCTTTCTTCCCCCTGTGTTGGCTTGCTGGGGAAGGTGTTCATGCAAGACAGGTCACCAGCACATCACAACTACAAACACTTACACGCTGTCAGTTTATAATCACCAGTGTAGCTAATATACATTCTTTGAACTGAAAAGAACTAAGAGAAAACTGTCACAAGAATGTTGACGAAATGCAAACTCCACACAGGCCTGAAGGCTTAATTTGAGAAACTTCCTGTGAGTACAAACCACCACACCAGCAGTTGCATGCAAAGTAAAAGAACTATTATAAGTACCACTAATAGGGTCAAAGACAGTCTGCCACTGAGGCTAATTGCCAATGAAGCGGTTTAAAAGGGAAATAAAAAAGTGAATTCAGTGCTTATTTTCATGATTTTCTTTGGCCATACTCAACCTTGAAAATTCCTTGCAGCTGTCCTGTAAGCCTGTAGAAAATGACCAGTTTTGTCCACTAGGGGGGTTCCCTTGAAGTCAGCAAACACAAGAGTATTAATGGTCTGATGAGGTGGTACGGAGCTGGTGACTAAAGGATGGTTAATTATTTTGTTATCTGGTATTGAGCCAGAATATATCAGAGTATATTTTTATATCAAGTATAAAAATTTAAAAAAAAAAACAATGCAAGGACTAGAAGTATTTTTTGTTTGTTTGTTATTTTTAATTACATTCAGCATAGATTAATTGTTACACATTCAGCTTTTGCAAAAGGAACAACAAATCCTTGGGAAATAAATTTCATATACAAGGTTTCATGGGATGTAGCTGCTGTATTTATTTATTTTTACTGTGGTTTAAAGGTTTGACATGTTCTGTGAAAGAAAGTTGTCATGCTGAATGCTCTCCCAGATTTAATCTTTGGAAATTACTCAACAAATCACGTACAACTGCCTCGCCTCTGTTCACAAAATAGACCATATACGTGGTACAATGTATCCCAGTTAGCATCTGCTGTGTTACTTTTATTTATCTGATGATTTAAGTGTACACTTTATCAGCTGGTCCCCATGTAAAATATTTGACAAATTACCTTGGTGTTATTAACATTTGTTTAAATGATGTGAGACATAAATCTTAGCATGCATTAATTTGTTCATCTTGTGTCATGATCAGGAAGGTTTGAATTATGATCAGATATCTGCTGGACAGCTAGTGTTAGCTTAGCTAAACTCAGCATGCTAATACACAGTGTTTACACTGGACAGCAAACATTTGAGCAGTTAGGGGCCAGTTTGTGGTCACAGTCAGCTTATTTAGCTTGTTTTGGCCTGTCACTCAAAGCACCACATTGTTGATAGACCCTTGTTCTAGACCCGTAGTGACGATCCACTGCTCTACTGTATTTTATATAAATTTATGACACCAAAACTAATTCCAAGGAAAAACCAGGAGCTGGTCTGTCAGCAGTAGTTTCTGATGTTCTCTGAACTCCACTTCCATCACAGGAAGATGAAAGTTCACACTTCCATAGCTTAAGAACGCAGCTTTCATGAGCTTCGAGAACTTATCTTATCCAGGAACAGAACAGGTGAAGTTTATTACAGTGCCTCTAAGCTTTTATTTACATTTATGACAGTGCAGACACACCATTAACTTCAATTAAATTCTCTTTATTTTATATACATATAGAAAATGTTTGGCACATTTAAAAAAAAGTGCATATGTATATATATGTAAATATATATATACATATAGAAAAGCTTATGGCTTAATGACTTATCAGTTACATTATATATAATGAAACCTAAAAGGCAATTTTGGCACATTTCACATTCATGGGCACTCGCTATGGCACGTTCCAGTTGGGTCACTGCCATGATAACTCTCAGCGCTGTTGTCACCGCTCATGTTTGGGCGCGTCTCCTCTGTCCACCACTGTCATGCCAGGTCCACTTAGCTCCTTAGAAGATGGATCTGAATAAAATTCAGCCACCACAGGGCAGTGATCTGAAGCTACACCACCCCATGACCAGTTATCGGGGATCCAGGGATTAGTCAAGCCCTCCCGCACTACCATGCAGTGGCCTGTCAGGAGAAAGAGCACAGAGAGTCAGCAGACATGTGGGAACACATTCAATGATTCAGATAAAGAGGACACAAACTGAAGATCTCTTATGAGACCACTGAAGGACCCTGGGCCAGATGTCCTTCCTGACGCAACTGGGAATCAAACCCAGACCTCGCACGATAGGTGAAAATTCTACCATTACACCACTATGGAGGAGCAAATGATAATACCGAAACTACCAATTATACATAACAATGTGTTGGCTGGAGGCTAATGGTTGTATGTCTACATGTGGCCCTGCGATGGACTGGAGACCTGTCCAGGGTGGACCCCTGCCTTTCCCCAGAAGTGAGCTGGGATAGGCTCCAGCAGACCCCCGTGACCCTGCACAGGAAATAGTGGGTATAGATGATGGATGGATGGATGGAGGCTATCCTAGATGTCACCAGGCTACCAGTCCATCACTGAGCCATGCAAAGACAAACAACCTGCATGATCACACATAGACAATTACATATATTGTTTTTATATAATATAGACAATTTAGAATTACAATCAACCAAGCTGGAGCATCCAATGAGAACCTTGCTGACATGCAGAGAAGACCCAAATCCCACACAGATTGGCTGGGATTAAACTGAGAGCTTTCAGTTATGAGGAGTTTTGCTGGATCTGTTTCTGTTTCTCAGTTGAACTTTGTGCTTGTTCAACATTAAACTTCTGGTCAGGGTGAGCCTCCACTCACATGTTTTTATTGCGAAAAGACTGCGGTAAATGCTGCAGTAAATGGTGGGATTACTGTAGAGGCAACTATCCTAGAGCAGCAACGACTCGAAAAAAACATCAAACTAGTCTTGAATAACTTAATCCGGACTAGTGACTGATTTTTAAATTGTTATATATAATGGTATCGTGCATGCACCTGAGTAGATCTTCTTGAGGGAGCGGCTGACCCAGATGTTATCCAAACAGTGGGTGCCCTGAGGGGAGCGGGTGCTGATATTAGTGAACTGGGTGGATGGTATCAGGGCGCAGAACTTCTCCTTTCTCAGTATGTCCACCTCAGAGCTCTGAGGAGAGGAGCCAAAGTCTCCCAATACAACCAGCTCCTTTTCACCTGCAGAGAAAGACCAGGAAAACAGGACTGACTTCCAGTAATTCACTTTAATGAAGAGATGAAAACTGTACAGTGGATGAAAATCTTATATTAAGTTTGGTTTATTTCAGTCAGTTTATCACATTTAATGTGATATGTGGAAGAGCTTTCTATAATTAGTCTGACCTGACATACTGACCTTTGAGGGTTTCCTGGATGCTGGCAGAGAATCGTTGACAGCTGGTGTCATCAGAGTTGTGGGTTTTACTGGTGGACTCTCCTGTTGAGGCTGTGGCTCTTAGATGGATGTTCACCACCGTCAGCTCGCTGGAGCCGACCTGCAGAGGAAAGTCCAGCAGATTTCTGTTAGCACTGACAAAACAGCATTTCCCTTTGTGTGTGTGTGTGTATTTTCATCAATTTCTACAAGATTTTAGCTTTTTCCTGAGATGGACCAACATGTGAAGATCTGAAACAGACGTCATGATAATTTAACTTTAAAACTTACTGGAATAATGGTTAAACATTTCTGGAAGGTTGGCACTAATGTTTTATCTGAGCACATGTGCAATTCTTCAGCTCACCATGTTCCTTCCCTACATTTTATTTTCGCATTTTTTACGTGTGTGCTGAGCCTTTATGTGACATACATGACTAATAATAATTGAATATGTAGTTATCATTTCATAAGTAAATAACACTACAAGGACAATATTATTTCAGGGTTTTCATTGGATGTTCCATTATCTGCCTTTTAAACTGCATTATAACTCCACTGTCTGAACACCTCAATTCATATGTCTTTTAATAAACTATTACTTACTAAAAAGTGAGCCAGGTAGAATCTAGGGGATGACTGATTCCCGTTGCCGTTAACGACAGGAGATTCCAGAACTGCTGCGTCCTTCAGATCAATCCCAGATGAGCTGTCCCAGAGAAAGCCTGAGTAACTGTCCCCCTGTTGACAGAAGACGATGGCAAACATTGCCGGATGCTTTTACAATATCTTATTTAATGAACATCTAATAATTAGTTCACTGCAGGAATATGAACATTTGGGTGTATTGCTTTACCTTTAAACTTATTATACTGCTTGCAAATCTTTAACATACATTCATGCTAAAAGCTAGTACTTTACCCCCCTTTTAATCTGATGCTTTTAGTGTGAAAACATAATAAAAATCATCTGGTCGTAGTGGGTCTTCTTATTTAAATACAACCTCAGACTAGAACATATAACCTTTTGTTTCATTGTGCAATTATTTATTTAAAATGGAGCCAAAAAGGAAAAAATAATCAATAAGTACCCCGTTATTGCTTCAATATGATTGAAGAGGCTAAACTGCAGTCAGGAGCTGCTATCATCAGCCACTCATTAACTTCTCATCAGCAGGTGTGCCATATAAGCAGGTATTTTGACAGTTTCCCATCATTACTGCACATTTAACATGAAAATAGGTCCTTCAAACAATTTGAAGTTCAACCTCATACAGCGAGAAAAATCATTTAGTGTAAAGCTTTTAAGACATCTGCCAATTTTTGTAGTTCACGTGTCAGCAGATTCATTGAAGGTAATTGCTCATACATATCTAAATATAAAGTTAAACATAATCAAGTTAAATCTAAATTCTATTCCAATTCATTGTAATTCATGCATAACCCAACTAACAATCAAACAGATTTAAATTTAGCCCAAAATTCTAGTTTCAAGAGTCAAACAAAGGAAGTCAACAGAATACATAAAAGCTTCACTTTGAAGCCTCAGAAAGCATGAGACAACAGTGGAGGGGACAGGGCTACAAGTAATACATAAATGAAATAAAATTCAAATAAATATGCATAAATCATCTTTTGAGGCTGGGACCTTAAAAAAGCTGCAGAAGTGAATGTGCCAAATCTACAATGACCTGAAGCATTGTTGTAAAGAAAAATGAGGCAAAATTCCTCCATAAAAGGTTTATGACTGATAAAAATATACAGGAATCAACTCATAGACACCAGGAAATATTTTAGGGTATTCTTGAACCATGTAATATTATCCACAAGATTTTTATTATTATTTTTGGCTTCACTCAAAGACTTTTATTTCATACACACAAACAATGGATTAAAAGAGTGGATGTGAGGCTGAATCGTGACTGCTGAAAGCTTCCTCTCCCCGTTCTTAATTTGATGTTTTTATGTGGTGTTACAAACCTACAGGCTGTTGGGGAGCAGAAATACACTATAACAGAAGAGTACACATTTAGCACATGGACTGTATTAAATAGAAAAGACCATCTAACAAAGCTTCCTCACAGTTTCACAACTGCTTATTACTTATTTAACTACCTATTGTTGCTTAAACAAAGTTGGTAATGTATGATGAGCTACTTGTTTTAACGGAGGTTCACTCACTAAAGCATCCGCGTCACATGTGTTACAGCAGGAGTTACCGAATGTTTCTGCTTGGGTCAAGACTGAACAACATGAAGAATGGCTACTAAACTGTGTGCAGCAGAACGTCTCAGTCAACAGGTTGGTAAACGTCTGTTCCTGGAAAAACACAACAGTATTCTGCACCTCCTCTTGCAGCCCAGAGGGCATTGCTCTCTTTTTATGTCAACATGCGCTCTAATGATGACACATTTCTGAGGCTTCTTTCTGATTAAATACTACTTCTGACTGCAAATCACCGTTATGATTTATTTTACAAATTACCTTGATTACAATGATTGAATGATTATTTTAGCAGTTGTCAGGAAACTGCATTGAAAAAAGAAATACATATATATATATATATATATATGTATATATACACACACACACACACATATATATATATATATATATATACACACATCATTAGATGAATGTTTCAAGGAAGAGAAATAATGAAAATAATTGATGTGATTAAAAAGAATGTTGCTTTCGACCAGGTTTGCATTAATTGCCCAGCCCTACCTCCTACCACTCACGCTCTTCTGTGAGACCTTCATCCTGATATTCTGGCAGGACGTAACATCCTGTGCTCTGAACTGATCGTACTGTCAGACTGTATTAAAGGCAGGAGTGGCTATTCTTTGTTATTTCAGCTCAATGTCATGTGACAAGCCCACAAACACACAGCCGACCCAGTTAATGATTATATCAATGCTTCATTTACTGGTTTAACTATGAACAAACAACTGTCTTCTCTGTCCTCAGCGTCTTCCTAATGTCACAGTTGAAATATGAACAAATGGACAGCTTTCTGAGGCTGATGGACAATTTATAAAACAAAAGACTGCACATCCTGATGTTTTTGAAGACCAACAGTCTTGAAAACTCATGGCTTCCATACCTTGCTGGAGTGCCCAGTGGGTTTTTCAGACACAACACTTTTCCACAGTCCCCGTGGCCATTTCCACTTCCGTACATGGGCGAGTGTTCCTTGGTTTAACTCCACACAGAACTGAAATATAAAATAAGGAAGATGAAGTGCTGTCAAAATACACACACACTCAACAGACTGGTATTATTTATACTTCACAGTCCAGTACCAGGAATATCAGTAATGTTCTGCTAACTAGTTTGGAGGACAAGGAAAAAGAAAAAGAATCAAATGACCTCCAGGCTGCAGTAAATACCTGAATACCTGACACTACACGCCCTGTGATCTACACTGGACAGTTTTAATACATAGAACACTTTTATACAAACTGAATACCTGAACAGCAGCCACATAATATGACGTACTTAAACCACTGGGGGTAAGTAACTTAAATCAGCTACATTTACAACATACTAGCTGCTTTTATTAGTGTTAAACTTTCTGAAATGCGTGAGCAGTGCAGATCACTGTACGCATTGTATTCATTAATCACTTGAGGGCAGATTAACTGGTCATGAACACATTTTCCTCAGCAGTCATTACAAAACAATACACTGAACTCAAGTAGCCTCTCGTCAATGAGGAAATGCAGAGAAAAAGAGGAAGCTTCTTCTGTCAACATCACTGAGCTGCTGGAACAGAGATGTGTCCAAACTGTCATAAAAACAAACTAAATACAAACTAACAGTGCTTTTGTGAGTGTAAGTTTCTTTTTTTTGCTTTTAAAAATGGCATAAATTCCATATTTTTCATGTTGCTTGTAATTCTTTTAATTGCACCGTTATTGGCTCAGTATAATAACACATTTCTCGTCCCTTCGACACAATATTCACAGCAATACTGATTATTATATTTGTTTCATCATCCTTTCTGTTATCAGTTGTCTGCATTTATAAAAGCAGCTAGCAATAAACAACGTGAACAGTCTCTAATCTTTGTATCACTGAGAGCTGTATTAACTATTGTTCTGTCTCTGGATCACATCCATTTGATTTTGTGTATCAAGTCTTGAAAAGTCCTTTTGAATTTGATGGCATAAACATGTCTCAAAAAAGCTGGAACATGGGCAAGAAAAGAAAAATGAAAAATAATGTATATGTATAAACGCAACACCTGCAGAAACACGAAGAAGGAAACGGAGGAAAGGTCACTTACATGACTGGTGATAATGATAATAAAAAAGCACCTAAGAGAGGCAGGACCTTTCTGAAGGGTAGATGGGCAGAGGTTCATCTATCTGCAGAAACGCTGCAACTGTGACACGATTTCAGAATAATGTTCCCCAGCATTGATATCTCACCATCTACAGTACATAAAATCATCCTAAGAATCTAGAGAAATCTCTCAACATACACAACATACTCGTGACATTTAGGTCCTCAGGCAGCACTGCTTTGAAAACAGGGATGATTTTATTTTGAAAATCCCTACATGGGCTCAGGCACTTTAAAAAACAGAACATTTTTCTGCCATCAAATTCTCATTTTCAACATTTGATGTGCTTTCTATGCTCTATTGTGAACAAAATATGGGTTATGAGTGTGTGAATGGGTGAATGTCTGCAGCTGTAAAGCGCTTTGGTGCTGTAGAAATATAGTTGAAAAGCACTATACAAGTGAAAGCCAGTTTCCATTTACCATTTTTTTATGAGATTTGAAAATGATTGCACTCTGTTTTATTGAAATTTTATCTAACGTCCCCATCTTTTTTGGAAACACCTCAACTTTATGTTAACAATGTGCTCATAAAGGTACCTTAGGGACCACTCAAGGCACTTGAGTGATGACGCATGAACAGTATTGATGAAACATTTTCAGTCTTGATTGTGTGTGTGTTGGTCAGAAACTAAAAGATCTGATGCCGTTAGGCTTGACTTCAACATTTTCTTCCAAACAATTTATATTATTTTCCTAAGGCAAAATGTTACAAACTAAACTAGATAGGAACGAAAAAGTAAACAAACAAATAAATAATTCTGCACCGTCTGCACAAAACAATTGTGCAACAGAAAGCGGTGAAGTAAGAGCACGGCATTATGGGTGAGCTTTGTGATGTACAGATGGATAATATTTAAATGACTGAAAAACTGTAACACTAAAAAAATTATTGGGTTATGACCACCTAATCGAAGTTTTAATGTACCTTCCTGACTCAACAGAGTGCAGCCATCTTTAATCAATCAAAAGACCTCATTGTTCAGACATATTCAAAACCAGTCATTAAATTTAACTGGGATCAAATTTATGAAGTCGGTTATGGAATAAAACCGGTTACCGACCATGCAATGTTTATGTAAAGTAGTTACCATGGTAACAATACAAGTATTCATGTCTTCTGCAGGTGAGGGAGGTTTGAATTAAAATCTTATTTTAAATAATTTTCTAATTAAATTTAATATGTACTAATCTTCATGTTGTATGAGAAGGAATATTTTGCATTCCTGAAGAAACTGTGCTGGAGGGTACGATGGTGTCTTTAGCTGGAGGGTTTACAATCCCCCCATTATAGCCACCACATTATACCCACCTATACCCAACTGAGCAAAACCTAAACACAAACAGTAGAATTAGAGTGTGCTTCAGTCCTGTCTGCTAAACAAGGTAAGGCAATGGACTGTCCAGCTAGGTTACTTGATAAAATAAAAGAAAAAGGGAAAGCAAACTGTCACTCTCTGCATGCGCTTGGTCACCACAGAGGAAGTAATAGTATTAATGAGCATTTTTAACCTGCTAGGAGGCTGATCGCCACAGCCATGGTACCTGGGGGCCATGGAGCCTGGAGGGCATACAAAGTTAAACTGCTTACAGGTTTTTCTTTGCCAAAACAAAAATCAGATTTAACTGTATTCAGCCTAGAAACCTGGGGTGAGAAAATACTACCAACCCTTTATGTAACTGTTGGTTACATGCTCGTGTTAATGGACAACACAAAAAGGTACAAATGTTAGCAGAGAGTTGTCCATTAAGCAGTCACATCGAGGCATGCATCGTCCAGCTGTGACTGGGAGCATGAATCTCCAACCAACACTAACTCACTGTTAGTTCTGCTGTCATCTCCACCTCACCTGCTTGAACAGACGCCCTACGTAGAGAGGCTACAATCCTCAAGCAGCTGGATGTGTTAAACTCCAGACCCAAGGCCCTTTGCTGGGTGTCTGTACCCCTTTACGGTCTGAATCCTGCCAGTAAAGACCACTAGAGCCTCAAACTCTTAGAAAAGAAAGAAGGAATTATGCAGCGGCAGTGAACTACCAATAGGATTTAAGCAAGTCTTGCCTTTTTTGTCTGAAAACAGATAATAGTACCGATAACAAAACCAAATCAAGTGTGTTTATTTTATTATTATTTTTTATTATAGAGAAAGCAGGAAGCCTGTTTTCTCCAGTTATGCCATGAATTCTTCTGTTTGTACAAAGACATACTGTGCAGATGCTTCAAAAGTCTTTTACGTAACCCAAACCTTTTACCTACCTACCTTTTACCTTAACCTAACCACATAAGATGGTTACCAGGCTACAAACAGAGTGGTGCAGTCTAAAACAGGCAGACACTCTCTTTGTGACTAAACATACTGTAAGTACCCAGCTAACACCGTCTGTTGAAATGTTGGCATGAGCATCTAGGAAATGACTTAATGGACATTTCTGTCAGTGACTTTAGAGGCTTGGAGGGGCATTTAACCACTCAAATGTGGACACACTGCTCCTTTGTCATGATGAAGAACATTATAACCTATAATAAGTCAAACCAATGCAAGTTAAGAGCTTGTTCAAACAGTTATGTAGTTAAAAATATACACAAGTAAGTGTAGTAAACCACAACCACAGGAGCATCTATTCTTCCATGTAAGTAAACAACATCATAATGTAAGTCAGCATGACTACATCCATTTTTTTTTTTTTTTAAAAACAACCTGAAACTGACAACTTTCCACATATTTTGGCCTTCAGACCCTCTTCTACACCCAAAATCCCTGATAGACAGAAACACTGGTAAGTCATAAAGGCCAAGCTCTGTAATTTCTCTCATGATGATTAGATAATCACGCTCTTTTTGCAGAGGTGAAACCTTTGGCCAGTCAAAAGTTTCACAACAGTAACTGAAGCCAGTCAATGAGTATGTGCTCAGTGGCTCCTAGAGCCACAAGCAATCACTGCCAACAAGTGAGCACAGCCCTTAACCAGGAAGAAACAGAAGAAGAAGAAGAAGAAGAAGAAGAAGAAAACAATGTGGGCCACAGGAACAGAACTGGGTCAAATACCAACCAGGCAACTGCGAAACCTGGGAACCACTCTGGTTGTAGAGGATGGAAGCATCAGACCACGGCTGCTGTTGAACATGCAGGCAGTTAGTGTAACCATAAATAGTTCAGCTCTCTTTAAGGCAGAGCATTCATACTCTTGAAGTGTGTTCTGCACTCCTTTTCTGGACTGAGCCAGAACGAGAGGTTGCAGTGGGATACTAATAACGACCCTGAGGGAAGAGCTGCGCTGCTCAACCGGCTGAGCTAAATGAGCCAATTTAGGACTTTTATTGAGACAGCAAAAGAAGATCAAAGTGACTTTGAAAGAGGTTTCAGAACAGAGAACAGCAGCTGCTGTAACTATGACTGCTCAAACTGGGTGGTCGTAGATGTCCAAGACATTTTAAACCAAACTGTCCCCAGAGGTGTTCTTCTGAGCATCAAAATGTGTAAACAATCATGATAGGCAAGAGATTTTACGTGGAATATTTTTGGGAAATAGAAATTCAATTGTTTGAATAACATTAAGATTAAGTAATTAAAAAAAAGACAAAGTCAAATGGCAGATTTAAGGAAATGTGTCTTCACACATTTATTCAACAAGAAGTGCTGTCTGAATGTATATGAGAATAAGTGAAATACATTTTAGAGCACTGTGTAGAGCCTGGCAAAGTCTAAGAAAAAAAAAGTGTATAAAGTCTGCTTAACTGACTGGTGTTTCAAAAGCAACAGTGACCAAAGCAACAAATGCATTAAAATCTAAGCCTTAAACTCATAAAAGAACACAGCTATATACTGTTCATTTACACTCACCAGATCTCTACTCAAAATAAAAACCTGTGGGAACAGTGAAGTGAGGTAAAAGATGTTTTCCACCACTATCCCAAATCCCAAAGTCTTCTTGAGTTATGAAGGTCTTTTTTTCTCTCAAAGAAAGTACAGAAACTTGTGGTATAAATAACAGGTTGAACTATGCTGTTGCAGTTTTCTCGGTGGCTAAAAACTTTAAAAAGACTCAATGTTTTTCCTCTTCTTTAATTAGCCGCTTTTATCATCTCCTTTCATCTGAAATCTATTTGAAATATCCCTATTCAACTTTTATGGCACATATTCTGATTAGCTAAAATATGGGAAACACGAGTGGAAAAAAGGATGAAAACATCTTTCAAGGAGCAGATACTAGAGGAGATGTTGAAAAGAGAGAATGCAAATGAGAAAAGAAAGAGAGGAGAAGGAAAAAAAACTGTTTTAGAGTGGCAGCGGAGGAACAAAAACGGCAATGTGGGCTACTGCTTGTCCAGAGGTAACTCATCCTCCCACCACCTCTCTCTCAGTCCAAAATACTCTGGTGCTGACCTAGTTCTCTCTCCACCAAGCTCTTATTTCTCTGCCAAGAGTCCATCTAACAGCCAGTTCAGACACTGGCATCACACAGATGGAGGCTGGGTAAAAGCACAGCTTAAAGGTAAAAGTGGCCCTTTTAAACTGTGACATTTATATGGATGTACAGTCATATCTGCATTATTTTACTGACTTAGTCTTTGCTTAGTAACATGAGTGAATGAGTCTACAGCATTCAGCATTAAGTATTCATGGTTTAATTTATGCCAACCGCTAACAACCGTGAAAACACTGACCTCATTTACACCCACAGCAGTTATCCAAATATTGGCATAATTCTAAATATGACAATATTCCAATTCCGGTGTTTGTTTGCATGAGTTTTTTTTTTCAGAATCTCCATTTAGATTACAGTTGTACCTGTTCAGTAGCAAAGAACAAATAATGGCATGTCCCTCGTGTCCTTTACTAGATGCTGAACACGGGAGCACTTTGTTCTTCACTTTGTTTTAAAAGCTTCTTATTCTTAGTGCTATAACTGCTGGAGGATATACAGGAGCCTTGTTTGTTTTTTACATCCTCACAGGCCTACAAACCATAACTGCCATGTAGATGATTTATATATACATATATATATATATATCAGGGGTGCAACAATACATGTGTCTGTATTGAACCGTTGGATTCAGTTTTCTCGGTTCGGTACACACATGTATCGAACGATACAGAATTTTAAATTTATTTTATCAACTTGTCTTCTGACGATGTGCTCTGTGTTGAAAGCTCAGTGGATCTGTGTTCGACTAC
>JBAMYA010014048.1:0-17284 GCA_037176975.1 Arrhamphus sclerolepis | reverse complement strand
AGAGCAGCTGCTTTAAGGTGGAATAACTGAGGTGGAGAGCAGCTGCTTTAAGGTGGAATAACTGAGGTGGAGAGCAGTTGCTTTCCACTTATGTCAGAAAGTCAGGATTTAGGAAACATTTTCAAAATTGCGTACAAAATTGCAAATTGTGATTTTTGTCAAAAGAAAAACAACTTTGTTTTTTCATTAGACAAATTTGTGATTTTTGGACAAAACATTGAAATTATTCAATTGTAATTTTATGACTGTTGTAATTTTATGTTGATATTGATGTCAAAAAGTTATTTCCCAACAAAAAAAAGCAATTTTCAGATTAAAAAAACACTATTTTTTGATATTTATAATTGTACAATAAAAAAACCTTGATCTTGCATAAGTTTGTACATGAAAATGTGTTATTTTAGTACAAAGGCCTTCGATGATAAAAGTCATGAAACTTGTTAAATTTGAAAATCATGAAAAAATTAGTTTTTTTTAGTAGCTGGTTGAGAAGGTTCTATCTTCATCTTTGCTCCTGTCTCTTTGTCAGATCTTCCACCACCGTTTCTGAGCTACGATGGAACATTTTTTCCTCCACTGACCATCGTTAGTCTGCGACGGCTGAAATCGTGCAGCATGAACAGTGAGTGGGGTGGAGTTGTACACCAGCTGCCAGATGTGCCTCATTTGAAACTGACGTTAGAACTTTCCAATAAGAACTTCAGAGCCACCAGCAAACACCATCATGTGAAGTTTGCAGATAAAGCTTTGGAGGCTTGATGTTTCTTCAGTGATCTGGGTCTGTTCTGCCCCGAAACCTGCAGATCTGCACAGCTCACTCCCTCCTCCTACATAAAACTGACATGGTTGCGTTGTGATAGAACTCGTGACTTGGTAATCACATTAAGGGTCTTAAATATGAGCACTCATGCACAGAAACATTGTTTTTTTTTCTTTTTTCCCAATATGCGCTTGCTTTAAAGTCATATATCCAAGACATATTTCAAATTCCCATTTCTTCACTCAGACTGTTCCTGTTTTAAGCTAATTGTGAACAATTTTTGTTTCACTCCTGTGTTATTTTGATTAAAATTAATATTTTCTCATTTATTATTACTTATTTGTTTACTCATTATTATTTATTCATTTATTTTTTACCCTTACACTGTACAATAATTTTAATCTTTACTTCTTCTTTAACCTTTATACTTGTAGATTTTTGCACTAAATGTATAATGTACCTATTTTTCTGACCATCTTTGTCCATATTTTCTGCATATGTTTTTAAATCCTACTTTTTTTATCTGTGCTGCTGTAAGAAGGAAATTTACCACTAGTGGGATGAATAAAAGTCTTATCTTATCTTATATTTTTCCTGCTGCCACTAAATGCTTTGCAGGAAACTGAAAAAAGAGTAAACGTTTCTTTGGCATTAAGACTCCTATCCTTGGTCTCCTGCATTCTCCGCCATTTTCAAGCACATTGAATCTGTTTCCGTTTTCTCTTTTAACTCAAGAGCTGAGTCACTTAAAGGCCATTACACCCCCCACCCCCCACCCTCCCAGGATATTGCTTTAGAACTTTAAAAAGCACAGAAGTTCAGTGTCTTTTCCACTATTTTTAGCTTCTTTTTTTTTTGTCAATGAATCAATTTCCACTGCATTTAACAGGCTGTGAAGCTGCCTGTGATTAAGAGGAAATGAGAACGACTTCTTTACCTGACTTCATGTTGGATGGAGGTATGACTGGCTGTTTCCATAGAACAGCACGTTTTCTGCCTTTGACTTTGCTGCCATGGTGATGAGTCCTGCATCAGACCGTCTTTGGTCTTCTGTGGGATTTGTTATCTTTGCTTCCTCAGCTGAGCGAGTCAACCCAACAAAGCTGCAGGTGAAGTTAAGTTAAAGTTATTTTGACGGTGCCAGTGGATCAAAACATGACATACTGCCAGATGTGCTTGATTCATCCACTGTATTTGTTTGTTTTTTCAGTTCAAGGTCATGAGAGAAGTTGTTCTTTTTGTTTTGTTTTTTTGTCATCTGCAGCCTTGCAAATCACCCAAATATGAACTCTCAAACGTTTTTTTAACACCCTTTTATTCATTTCAGACTGGGATTTCTAGTCCCACACAGCTGGATTAAATTGTGGGACCCGGAGCCATCTGACATAAACAAGCAAACCAAGTGCAACACTGCTACGACAACTGCAGAAGCAAAAGTCAAGTGTGGGAGGAAGCGATGAGGACGTTTGGTCAGCCTTGAGCTGTAGCTGGGAAACGACGAGACACCTCAGGAGGAGAAAACAGCGTTTCACCAGCGCTCTGCAGTGGGAGTAGCGTGCTGCTTCGTCCAGTAACGTTGAGGAGAATACGTTGCCTTGTTGACAGAGCACTACATGTAATGCCAGAGGTCTCCACTTGGGGGCAGAATGCAGAGCAGAGCCAGAGTCAAAATTACAACTGTATAAAAGAAACGAGAAAGAAGAAGTTATTCTTTTGTTTGTGTTACATCATTGGAGATGCTATTTTAGACCATCAAATCAATGTTGTCAGAATTTGTCTTGTTTTAACAATGTGAAAAACTGATGAGAAACACCAACATATTTTTCGTACATCCTTTGCAAAATTTACCAACATGTTGCATCAGGTTGCCGCCTGAGTTCAGCACAACCAACACCACACAGCTACTGGTTGTATATGAAGGACCTACCTGCAGAAGAGCTTTTTGCCAGCTCTCTTCAAATGGATATTGCATCTGACGTACGCGTTGCATATGTTTTGTGGAGGACGTGCACGAGCAATGTGCCAAACAAACACGGGATACCCATGTCAACCATGATGGGTCCGTGTACGTGTTGTAAACAGCAAATATAACCGAGGCCTTATGATGTCATTCTCCGTAGAACTGCTGAAGCAGTACACAGTGCATACTGCACTTTCAAAACTGGCTTTTAAGCAAAATGACATCAGGCCAAGAGACAGAGAACAGTCACAACTTTTTAGAAGTTGAGCAGAAAGATGAGCTGGTAACTACTGCTGAGTAAATCAGGAGCAGACCAGTCTTTTACCGCGTTATATACGTTATATATGTCCACTATTAACTTAACTCTCCTGAACTCCTGTGATGGAGCTTCTTATTCTCAAAGTTTGTGTCTATTTAAGATTTGTCTGTTTTTTTAATTAAACAAATCCTAATGAGATAAAGATTTTTCATCCTCCATCCGGTGTGAGTAAAACGTCTTCAAGAATTAAGAAAAGGGAGTGCTCTTGCTTTGATTCAAGTCTTTTAGGACTCTCATGACCTGGATCACTGAGTTTTCACCAAAGCACTCAAAATGAGGATGCACTATTTGCCTTAAGGTCCTGTGATGGACTGCAAAGGGGAACTCTACCTCTCACCTAATGACAGCCAGGATACGCACCAGCACCTTTGACCCTAATGAAATAGAAAATTAATGAATTGATCAACTGATGGATGAATGGATATTTTTGTATAATTAATTTGAGCAAAAAAAAAAAAAAACTCTTAAAACCCGCGGTCAGAGGTCAAACCATAGTTATTGTCATTATTGCTCAGCATTATTCAATGAGAACACCCTTTGATGTTGTTCAACTGATATCCAAGTTCCTCATCAAACTAAAACAAATGATGATTTAACGTACTTGTTTCCTAGAGAGTAATGATTAATGATGTGTATGATGCAACAAACTGAATATTAATCTGTCCAGTGAATGTGAACACCCAAGATCAACCTTTCTTTTCATGTGTTGCAGAGTCGGGGAAGTTTCCTTCTTCAACCACATGGGGTTTCCCAACCAGCTTGAAGCATGAGTTTCATGATGAAAATGGACTTAATTGGTATTGAAATGACTTTGTTGGCTAATAAGTGGTGGAGTCAGATGGTAACAGTGACCAGTTTGGTCTTTGGTGAACAGAGTGACTAAACCTATGATTGAAATGCTTTCAGACATTCAAAATAACGACACATTAGCAATCAATACAATTTCTCCTATTACCTTCTGAGGAATGCTAGTCTTGAAACCTAAATGTACCGCTAGCAAATTTACATTTGCTTGGCAGATCCATCAAGCTACTCTCCGTTAAAGTTAATTAATTATGCCCAAGAGTCTTGGGGAGCCAATCAGACCAGTCTATCTTTGCAGAGAGTCTCTGGGCAGGCTTCAAGTGGTGATGACAGAGCTGAGACGCTGAAGTCTGGATGGTGAATAGACATTAGAATTGACTTTGGCATCAACAGTTAATTAAAGATTTGGACTTCCAACAACCTCTTAGTGATTGTGGTGGATGAGGTCCATCTTATATACAAATGATAAAAGACATCTGATAAACTTTTTCTAAAAATAAAGGAAGCTATTCAAGATTTAATCTGAGCATGATTATGTATATCTGTCTAACCTTTGCTCTAGCCAGCTCGCTATTTGAGAGTAAGACTCTTAAATTAAAAAGCTCTTTGAAGTACATAATGTTTGGAAGTCGTACTTGGATTTTGGCAGTGTTACTTGTAAGCATGTCTCACATAGCAGCTGCGACTCCTGACAGTTACAGGTGATCACAGTTAACCATACTCACACGGTACTCACACGTGAGTGTCATGGCAACAACTGACAGTGCATGTGTCTGGCGCTTTGAGTTGTCCTTTAAGGATGAACGAGGGATAAATGGTTTTCTCTTCATTGAGAACTTAAGGTTGCTACATCTGATTTTTATTCAATGGAAAAAACAATGAACAACTTGGTCACCAAACACTGAACAAATCTTTTAGGTGAATGGGAGGAAATTAAAGATTCAATTTAGCCATCACTAGTAGCAACATGGTTTGTTTTTTACAAAGATCAGCAAAGTAGTGTGATGGGGTCTGAAAATGAGTGTCAGTTCCTTATCCAGGAGGATGAAGCACCAATGGTTGCTTTTCAATTCAATTTAATTCAATTCAATTCAATTTAATTCATTTATATAGGGCCTAATTACGACAAGTCATCTCTAGGCGCTTTAGAAACCCAGAGCTTGACTCCTGAGCACATGGCAACACCATCAGTGGCAAGAAAAAACTCAGACTGCCTCTACTTGCAGTTAGTGAGTGCTACAACTAATCAGAGCTACAAACACAGTCATGCATTCACAGTGACAAAAGTGTACAGAAAAGAGAGATTTTATCGTTAGAGAAACTTTACCCCCGTAAATGAGATGCACCTCATCCACCACAATACCCAAGAGACGGTCACAGACGTCCAAGTCTTTAACTGTCCAGACTACAACCTCATCTTGTGAAACCCTCTTAGAGACTCTCTACAAGGATAGACTGATCTGACTGGCTCCCCAAGACTTCTGGGAATTTTTAATGAGCTTCAGCAGAGGGTAGCTAGTCGGGCCTGATGAGTAAATGTACATCTGTTAGTGGTACATCTAGATTTCTTGGCTATCAGTAGAGTGCACCGAAGTAAAATCTAATCAAGCTCTTAATAGGCTGTTCTGCATTCTGTCTAAAATACAAGCAGTGAAAGAGTTGAGATGAGGACATCAGAGACGATATCTGTGTATGGAGAGCAGTGTAATGTATTTAGGCAGTGAGCATCCGCCTCGACGACCCCCTACTTTTCCCACCTTCAACCTTCTATAAAACTGTAAATTATTCCTTGCATAAATACAAGACTAAGTGCGCATTATTCTAGCCTGAAAGCATTTTTCTGGCTTGTAGCATGGTCAGAGATGGGTTCTGCACAATTTAAACAATCTTATTCTAATGAGAGGGGATGTGTGCTCATTGTGTGGTATGCTGAGATCTGAATGCGTAATTCAGCTGCAGTGAGTTAGCATTACCTCACTGGGGAAAGAAAAGACACCAGAGAAGAGAAGAAGAGTGGGAGGATTAACAGAATGAGCTAAAATGCGACCAAATATAAGGAGAGCGGGGAAGGGGTGAAGTGGAATGAAAGCACAGAGATGAGGGGAAATAGGAGCCTGTATTTCTGGAGAATTTATGACAGCAGCTCGTATAGCTTTTACATGGAAGTGTAATAAATCAGAAATCAGAAGTCATTCAGCAAGTCCCCTCTATCAGCAGACTTTTCTACATGGGTAACTTTACATTGATGGGGAAGCCAAGCATGCAGCAGAGCTGAGAGTCTCATGATGGGATGGCAGGACTGTGGTTGCGAGATGACTGATAGGATGAGCTCCCTCTAGCTCTCAAGTTACACCTCAGTGGGTGGCGTCGACTAGCTGCTGGAGACCGGAGGTACACTCATACACGACCGAAAATAGAGACGCAGTTTCTGCATTTCCAGTGTTTTTGTAGCTTCCTGCGTTTGTACCCCCTCGCCAATCAAGCCCACAAAAGATTAAAGCCAGACTGTTAGAAAACTCAGGAGACAGAGCGTCAGAGTGCATCATAAAAATCTGCAGCAGTCATGGTGAAACAGCAAAAGCGGAGCGATTGCAGAGGGACTTTGAGGACTCAGATGCTGTTTGATCGGTCACAAAGTTGCAGAAACGCTCTAACAAGCTTAGCGAGCCGAGCCAGCAGACTCCTCACTTTAAACGAGATGATTGCTGGAAGCACGCATTCGCCAACGAAGGGCAATGACTGAGAAAGAGAAATAGAACAGAGCATTGTGTGAGATGCTTTCGACTAGCTGCGGACGGCCACCAGTGAATACTGGTTTGTGCACTGATCTCACAGCAAGCCAAGGTTTTTGTTCCTAAAAATCTCCTGAATTTGCAACAACTGCTTGTGACTCAGAAATCTCCTTTAAAGCTGAGGTTAGATGGGACAGCCCCCAAAAGGCCTCTAAAGGGACCTGCAGCCCACTGACACATAGTTAGTGTGTAATTTACTTTCCAAGAAATGATCCCACGTAACAGTCGGAGAGAATATACAGCACCTTAATTATAGTTGTCACCCCCATCTGTTTTATCTCCCTGTAGTCTTACAGTCCTATAAAAGGCTAAATAATCAATCAAACACACCAATCTTCTTATATGGGCGGATGTCTGGGACTTTGGCTCAAGTAATCTGTCATACACAAACGAAATTACTAATCTCTTTATGTGCCTTATGTGACACAGAAGCAACTAAGATTGCTTAAAGCAAACAACAAGGAAGATGTATCACTTGTGATGAATGTTAATTTGTTGTGACTGAATCATGGGATCTCATCTTTGACTTTGCTGCAGTTCAGAGTGTGTTGTACAAGAGCAACGGGGCTCAGCGGTGTACTGGCGTCCACCTGAGGCCCCCTGCTGCATGTGTCAGGAATTACCAGCTTTGAAAATAGTTTTCACAGTTTAAACTGATGTGAAAAGATGAGTGATGCTCTGCAACCTGAAGTTGTCATGAACGAATATGTAATTAATCAAATGGTTTATTATTGAATTCAGTAATACTTTATCAATCCCCAAAGCGAAGTGTAGCAATTTCCAGCTACATGGGTACTTAGTCAGCATGGAATATAAAACAGGATGTGCAGTTTGCTGCTGTCTTTATTGAGGCTTGCACACACTGCAAGTGACAGCTGACCTGGCGGTTCCTGTAACCAGCGTGCTGCTGCTAAAATAGAGGGACACTGATTGGCACATGCAGTGCAGGTGTCTCAGTCCCTCATTGGTGCTGCTCCTTGAGCCGTTGAGTCAAATCTCCTCCTCCAGCTGAACAGAACCACACCCCACCACCACATACCCCCACTGAACGACTTATGTCAGGGAGCCAATCCGGCCATTCGGGTTGGCGGTGAGCCCAGCCTGCCACACAGACATGAGCAGCGCAGTCACCTGCTGCAAATGCTCCACCCAGGTCTCATTATGGATGATGACATCATCCAGGTAGGCGGCAGCATATGCTGCATGTGGAAGCAGCACCTGGCTGGGGCACCAAACAAGCCGAAAGGAGGTGTCACAAATTGGTACAAACCGTATGGAGTGAAGAAGGATGTTTTGTCCTTGGACTCAGGAGACAAGGAAATCTGCCAGTAGCTCTTGGTCAGATCCGGTCGTGAAAAAAACGAGCCGTGCTGAGTCTGTGCCGGAGTTCGTTGCATGGGGTAGGCATGAAAGCATGAGACCTCTTCAACCTTATGGTCATTCACACACAAGCAGCCCGCCACCATAGGAAGTTATATTACTGAAATTAAACAATAGATTTAATTAAAATACACATCAGCTAATGCATTTTTTGAATAGTAGGAAGTGTGGCAGAGAAGTGAGATCATCATGAATGTAATGTCGTGGCACACGATGGAGGTCAGGATGGTTGTGTTCTCATGACCAGAAATAAAAGAATCAAACTGCTGCTGAAGGAGAGGGGAGCCGGATCTCACTGGATGGGAGTCGGATCTTCTGGTTCGCTTAATTAGCGAGCAACTCATCACTGCACACACACAAACACCGTCATACCAGATTCATCACTGTCTCTCACACTTTTTCCAAACTTTATTTCTGAGACTTGCGTCTCTGTGTGACCACAAACTTTAATCATAAAAGTAGAATGACTTAACACTGCAATTATTCATTTTTCCTCCATATTCCTGCAATGTCAAGTCCAATTATAAACAAATATGAGCTGCTTTAGATCTTCCCCCCACATACAATTATATTAGCTGCCTAGCTGCAACCTGATTGGTTGAACCATATGTTGCTGCGTGGAAAGTTTGAAACTTCTCAGCCTTAGACAGAATTATTGGATGAGTCCCGTCATACGCAAACCACTATTTATTTCAGGACTGGATGATGTCACCCCATTCAAAGTCTGTGGTGACAGACACGGACAGTGCACGCAAGGCGTACGTGTGAATCCACCATAAAATGAAGGATCTGTTGCCCGAATCAACCTGTATGGAGGATGAAAATAGGAAACTGCCAGTGTGATGTATATGCTTTTTGTAATCACTTCATCATAATCGTCAAATGTGATGCTTCACTGAAGGGAGAGTTTCTCAAATTCATCACCTGTAAACAGAATGAGGTAATTACTGATGTCAAAATATGACATCCTATGATTTGCCAATAGATCCAAGTTGGCAGAGTATTTTTTTGTTTGTTTTTTTGTTTACTCAAACAGAGACAGGTACATTGTGCAACAGCAAAGTACCCAGATGTGTTCATCTATGCAGAGGGTGAACTATCTCTACCTACTTTCTCAATAGAACAACACTGACATTAATGCACACTTGCATCCAACTTTTCAACAATAATAATGATAATAAAACCTCAGATTCATTGTCTTGGACCGTTGGAGGAAGTCAGATAAAACCTTTGCATGCACAAGGACAATGTTCTCAAAAGCAAAAAATATATAATTCTAGGCTTCATTCCCCTCAAGAGGCCCTGATGATGTCTGAAGCAGGGCTCCAGGAAAGCCATCTTTATTGTCATTATTGACAACCGTGTTCCATCCAGGGCCAAGTTCATTCCGGTCTTGGTCTTATTAAGTCCTACCACAGAAAACTTGCTCTCCACATCAGCATTGGAGTGGGGTAGTACCAGGACCAGCTTTGCAACAGTGGCAAGCCTCTGGAACTGGTTTCCTCCTGTCACCCGTGAAATATGAACCAAGAATACAATCAAATATGCTCTCAGGTGTTGTTGTCTTTTTGTTTTCTCCTTTGACAGGTAAGTATAGGTTAATGTATTGACAAAGGTCTGGTAAAACATGTATCTTCTGTGATGCGTCATATATACTGGTATATGAATAGAATGTATATATACAATAATTAATATTCAATTTTAAAGCAACATGTAGGTATCATGGACCCACAAAAAGGAAAGGAAATCAATAATGCTCCAGAACTTATTTCAGCTGTGTTCTTAGTGTACAAGAATAATCTTTACGTTGTGTTTTCAGTTGCTATTTCAGCTCAGATGCTTCCTATATCAACAACATTCTTGTTTGATGGAAGATTACAGCTGCTATAAAATTCTGGGTCTTCTTTGTGGTATTTTTGACTTCAAATACTACACATGATCATATCACTGATCTGCTGCTAATTAACCTAATTAGCTTCAAGATATTCCTCTTTTCTAGGACTTGCAGGTCTTTTCCACTAGCATCTACAACTCTACTACCTGGCTGGAGGTTCCAATCAAGCTGAGTTACACAAAAAAGGCCTAAAAAAGACCTGAAACTTTTCAGTGCTTCCAAACCTTCAAAGAAACGGAGAATCAAACATATAGTTGCAACCAGGAGTTTACGTACAGATTTTTTTCTATTTGCTAAATGTCAGAATAATGACTTTAACTACATCTCCTGAGTATCTGGTGTTGTCGTCTCTAAATTGGATTTCTTGGATCAAATGTTCTGCGTTTCCTTCCAGAAGCTTCTCTCGATAGCTTCTGGAGTTTTGGTCCATTCCTCCTGACAGAACTGGAGGAACTGAGTCAGGCTTGTTTTCAGCTCTGAACACAAATGGTTTACAGGACTGAGATCAGGGCTTTGTGATGTCCATTCCAGAATCTGGACTTTGTTGTCCTTAAACCATTTCAGAACTAATTAGGTGGTATGTTTAGAGTCATTGTCCATCTGAAGACCCATCTGTGTCCAGCTTCTAATTTCCTGGCTGATGTCTGGAGATGTTGCTTCAATATTCCTACATAATGTTCTTTCCTCATGATGTCATCTATTAAGTGAACACACCATGATGCTGCCACCCCCGTGCTTCATAGTAGGATGATGTTCTCAGGCTTTTTCCTCCAAATGTAACGATGGTCATGATGAACAAACAGTTCTGTTTTAGTTTCATCAGACCACAGGACGTCTCCAGAAATGAAGCTCTTTGTAACAAACTGTTATCTCTTTTTTCCTTTGTAGTAATTCCTTCCTGCCTTAGTGGTCTTTCAGTCCATGTGGCTCCAGGACTGGTTTCTCTCTCTTACCAGCTTCAGCAGGATCTTCGGCTGCTGTTTAGCTTTTGTTCTAGTTGATATGAACATTTCAGACCAAAGCAGGTTCATCTCTGGGACACAGAATCGTCTCCTTCCTGAGATCTATGATGGTGGACATTCATGGTGCCTCTACTGGAGTAGAAATGTCTGAACAGATGAACGTGGAACCTTCAGACATCTGGAATCTGGAGCCAAGAATTAACCAGACTGGTGGAGGTCCACAGTTTTCTTCTTGATATCTTGGCTCATTTCTTATGATTTTTCCACAATGTCACAAAAAAAAGAAGTGTGTTTGAGATACCTCTTAAAGCAAACAAACAGGTGTGCCTCCAATTACCCTATCAGGAGCTTCCAAAGCCACAACATCATTTTTACTTCATCATTTGAAGTCATAGTAATCTTGATGTAACTTCTGAATGAAAAAAGCCATAACGATTATCTAAAAAAAAATCCTCCTTCTCATTATTCTGGCATTTTGCAAATAGAAATAATTTTGATAATCCTAACTGACCTAAAATACCAAATGTTTTAATGTTAGACTGAGGAAAAAGGTTGTGTGTCTTCTTATAGAGTGGATGAAAAATACTGGTTTTAACTGTGCGTACCAGTGAACCTGAGCTTCAAGGCTTTAATTCAGTCCACTGGCTACTGTTCCTTCCTTACAGCTTCATAGAGTTTCATAACTTGCTACATGTATTTGAACAGATGGCCTTTCCTGGAAATGGCAGTGTGCAGCACGTGCAGTAAATCTTTAGATTATAAACACAGTTGCTGTTTCCCTGCAGTCTAGTGCACCATTCCTGCAGAGAACTCCATTTTGGTTCAGTCTAAAACAGAAAAAAACTGACAAAAATTTCCATAAAAATCTCACACATCAGTGCTTTGAGGATTTTTTCCCTCCTGGTTCAGCATGCCAAATTTTATTCTTAATATGAAATGATGTGGCGCTACTTCCTCTGGGATGGCTGAAGCTGCCTCTCAGCACGTTTATATGGTAAACATCTTAAATGACCAATGCTGTCTCATCTCGATCTACTCAAAATAATGCATTCCTATTCCCAAAAGAAACAAGCTCCAGAGGACGTAGAAATGAGAACGAAATTTTAAAAAGGGAGTGTTGGGTTTGAAATGGAATGGTGCCTTCAGTCCTGCTGTGCTTGTGCCCACCTGAGTCAGCATCTGCTAAATTTATCTCACCAGAGATCTGCGGTGGAGCCCTGTGGTGCACACCAGCATGACCTGAGTGCCAAAAAGTTGATATTCAAACAAAACTACAAATTGGACAAAGACAGAACACTAACATTAATATTTCAGGAGGAAATGCCATTTTCTTTGTATAATCAAAAGATTTCTTATTTTGTGGTGGCATTTGATAAAGCATTAGCAAACCTCCCGCAGCCATGCTTAAAAAATACATGCCTCTTCTTTGCATCTTAATTAGTGTGTGGATGTAATATTCTGCTGCTCTTAGAAATACTCTGTAAAGTATTATGACGCCTGGAAGAACAGAGGACGTCCTTGAATGGTCACGGCCTTCACTGGTGCTCTGAGATAAAGATTTAACAAGTAGATTGATTATTCATTCACATAATGAATTCATCTATTGACTGAACAATGAAAGACGTCCACAGATGAAGGATGGCTGGATCTGAGTCCCTGATGCGAGCTGGTCTGAGCTCACAAACAGCTCTGAGACGATTTTGAAATAAAGTTTAACTTGATGGGAACATTTTAAATTCACCTGCTCAGTTTATGTGGAAAACTTTGTGCTCTCGGAGCTTCACTGAAGACGTTTTTGTTGTGTAGGTGTATGACTGTGGTGCTGATAGAAGCAGGGTCATCACTGGTAGTGTATCAGTATTACCCTCCATTTGCATTCTAATTTTGGACAAATCCACCGCTTGTTCAATGGGCCTTAGTGAGATAGATGCACAAGTTTATAGTAAACAGGGGACGTCATTATGCAAATGAAGAACATATTACGCCCAGGAGTTATAAAAACGCCTGTGATGGTGCATACTGGAGTCCTGGAAAAGTAGGACACAAAACTGTTCATTGCCTTCAGTAAATGCCATTATAGTTGGATTAGGAGGGGAGAGGGACTGAGGGTAGTGAAGCAGTAACTGGCTTTCATCGCAGACTGATGGCTTTGGCATGGGAATCTGTTGTACAGCAACAGGCGCTGAATGCACAGAACATGTGCATGGCTATTAATAATCACATTTGCAAACGCAAAGCGGGTCCAATTGATCATTAAGTGTTGTTAACTGGCATTTATGGAGACCAGCTCAGCAGAAATAGGCGAGCTTATGAAAGAATGACTTTGATGGTGCTGATACACTTCATGAATGGCATGTCAGTGCCATGGAAGGATGGACTGATTATTGACATAGTTCATGGACCTATACAGGGACAGCAATGACTGCTGGACCACCATGCAGGCACAGTGGGACACTGGGTTTATTGTCTGGTACCATCTTGGATGGCTTTCTTTCCATGATTTCATATCAAAATGGACAGATACAGCAGATAAAGGGAAAAAAAAAAGTTTAGCAGTCAATGCCAACAAGTGTGTAAAAATCTAAGAGATCTTTGTTGTAGAGGCTGCTCCAAGAGCTTCTACGTCAGATCAAGAGCAGGTCAAGAGATGTGAAGAAGACCGATGAGCATCAGACTGACAGGCAGTAGGACAAGCAGGAACCCTGGCGCCATGGCTGGTGAAATAAATAAGAATACCCAAAGCTGGAGAGATCAGACCCTGCTTAGTAAACAGCCCCTAGTTAGTATTAAAGAGAAAATAGCCCATTAAGATGATTTTTTTTTTGTCCCTCCTTAGAGGTGGATTAATGGACAGGAGCTAAAGAAGCCTTTGGCTCAGAATCCCAATGCAAAGTCAGCTGTGACACAAAGCCACGTCTGCATGAGGACATTAATCTGCATCAAACACATTACAGCCAGAAGGAGCCTCTCATGGCATCACACCCTGGAGAAGGTACAACGCTGCTCCCAGTGACTTAACAGTTCCAAAGTTCACGGAAGTAAATATATTAAGCCAGTGGTTCTCAGTTATGCACCAGCATTCTGCATACACCTGGTTATCAAGACAGATTAATAAAATGACCTGAGATAACATCTGGAACAACAATTTCCAAGTTCAGTTTATTAACTCAGTTTAAAACATTTAAACCAGACTGCTCAGTCTATGTGAGTCTCAAATCAGAATTTCTTTAAATAGTTTTTATAGACTTGACACAGTAACATTCAAAACTTTTAAACTGTAAATGTTGGTCACTTGTCAGCTTCATCAGATTTTGCCTTTTCAAAAGGTTATATGACTTTTTAAGATTTTTTTGTGTATGCAAAATTTGCAACAATATTGCTTATATTGTAGCTATTCAAAAGGGATGAAAAGTGTATAACATCTGCATTTATGCTACGTGGGCTTCATCGTTTGTCCATTCAAACGCAGTCAGATCAGATTCCCCCACTTCCTCCTAAACTTTATTTCTGAAACGTGTATCTCTGTGTGACCACAAACACTGCTATTACTATTTTTTACTCCATTTTCCTTTAATCGAGGTCTAATCATAGACGGATGCGAGCCACTAGACGACGATGTCATTGACTAGTAACTATGTTCTATGGAAAAGAAACGAGTGAGCTGAATGTAATGAGACCCGGTTGTCGGTCCACAGTAGTCGGCTCTTCTGATACCTGCTATATCTGAGTTGATATCACGGCTGCTATCAGCAGCAGTTAAATTCATAAACACCACTTCCTCCCATGCTTCATTTATGAAACATGTATCTCTGTGTGACCACAATCACCGCTATTATTATTTCATACTCCACATTAATGGGAGTCTAATTTAGACACGCCTCCCTAGAGCCTTCTGCCTAGCTGCAACCTGATTGGCTACCGTACACCTTGACGTCTCAAAAGTTGAGCTCAGCTCAGCTTAAGAATGCAGTGCAAGTCCCCCCTACCTCTTGCGTCTCACAACACCTCACCACTATTTGAGAAGTACTGCGCTAAGCTAACCTTGACACACAGTCCTCAGTCGCTGCCTGAATTAAAATTATCAATCACGTTTTCACTGTTTTCCTTTCTTGCTTTTGTCTTCATGGTCAAACTTAAGCTGGGCTATTTTAGTCGTTATCTCATCCCACCATTTTCAGGAAGCATCTTCCTCAACATTTGTAAGAGGCCCGAGGCTCTGTGGCACAGATGTGATGAATGGCTGCCAGGGGAAGGCGCTGGCTGATGATGGATGGCAGTGGCGTATGCTAATGGACTATTGTTTTTTAAGTCTGTTGCCTGTCGTAACTTCAGGCACCGTGAACGCATTCTGTTGCATCAGTTTTTCACAACTCCAAAAGTTCAGAGTCAGAAAATGAAAAAGGGAATAAGAAGGACTGGTGGATGATGTGAAGTCAATATGTAACAAGAGAGCCAACAAAGTGAAGCAGTAGGTGCCAGAAAAGCCTGCTACACCATATGTTTCATGGCATGTGTTAGCATAACTTACAGCTAGCTTTTGTGAAAGTGACATTTTGTTTATTGAGAGCTGAGTGCTTTGGTGATAAAACATCTGTGCTCATGGCTATGGGGTACAACAGTAGACAGAACATTTGCAAGAGTCAGAAGCACACCATACGAAATTCCCTCAAGTGGGGTGCTGTTTTTGTAAAAATAAATAAATAAATAAAACACCTGTGGAGTGTCAGTGTTTAAGCTGCAGTTTGTTCATTAACCTCAGAAATAGAGGGGTAGAGCTGGAACTGAACCTGAGCTGTAGTGTAAGATTATGATGCTTCAGAACCCCAGACATGACATTTGAAATAAAACATCATGGGCTCAAAATAGTATTTTGTGGCCTCACATTAGTATTTCATGGCACCAAATTAAGATTTTGAAGCCACAAAATGCCAATTTAAGATCAGTCCCTGTTCCTCCTCACGATGAAGCCCTGAAAGTGAAAATCATTTTCAGCATAAAATTAAATAAAGCTAGTCTGATAGATCAGATGTAGGGTCTATAAATGGGCCATAGGGTTTCCTCATCCAGGAGGACCAACTGTTGCTTCTCAAACTGCCTGACCCTTCTGAGGACAGGGAGAGGAAGTGTACTAATATGAAGGAAATTGCTGATGGGTTCAATTACTTTTTTGTTGATGTTGGCCCAAATCTAGCCAAAGAAATCAAAATAACAGGGAAGAATGTTGGAATCACCTTGATATGAACATTAAAGTGTGCAAAAATATTAAGCAGTTCAAGAAATGCTATAAGCAGTCACTCCTGCAAAATTATGTATAAGATGATTGATTGGGATTAGTTTTAGGATTTGTTTACTCTGTGATGTCTTTTTATTTTTTACTGGGGAATAGGTCTTGTTACCACTTTTATTATAATGGGTTTACAATTAATACATGTAATATAATGGTTTTATTGTATGTTATTATCATTATTATTATATAAACTTCAATATTGAATCATAATTGTTTTAAAATACAATTAAAGGTAAGAAGGGGGCTGGACAACATAAGCATCTGCTTCTTTTTGTCCCTTCTTGAACAAGGACAATAGTTGTGCTTTGTCACTCTTATGCCATCCAAAAAATACACAAATGTACTGCAGAGACCAACACATTCTTTTGTGGTCTAAATTAATGTAGCTATTTTTATACCAGTGAAAAACAAAATAAAACAAAAAAAAATACAAAACACGCGACATCTAACCTCCAAGGACAATGGAAAAGTCTTCAGTGAGCATGTCAGCAGAGCCTGAAGGTTAGTTTCCATTCATTTCAATAAGGCATATAAGTCGCTTTCTGATACACCCATAATTCACAGCTGAAGACACAAATAATTTACAAGGTTTTTTGATTACAATGTACATTTATCCATCCTTTATACTGTTTTGTATTGAGGTCCCTTCAGGGCATGCTAATAGTGGATCTGAAATTATAAAAAATAGAACAACAACAAACAAAACAAAACTCAGGATTCACAAGTGAAGCTGTCACGGTTTAGGGATGTTGTACTGGACCCAAATGCAGGAGTGCAGGCAGGTGTAATCCAAAAAGAGATTTATTTCCCAGGCGTGGCAAGGCAAAATAAACGCAGGGCATGAACACACAGGATCAAACCGTTAACAGACCAGCAAGGAGGGGAAAGACAGACAAGACAATATATAGGGGCAGGAGCTAATGAGACAAAGGTGCAAAATCAGGGAAACAAGGATCAGGAGAGTCAAACACAATAAAACATGACAGAGACAGAACTTCAAAATAAAAGTCAAGACGAAACAGAACAGGACAAGGGCAAAGAAAACCCTGAACAACTTATTTTTTTAAAAAAAAACTGTTGAATGTGACATAAAACTTTCAAACAATAATTACTATTGTCATGGTAT
>JBAMYA010014037.1:0-17287 GCA_037176975.1 Arrhamphus sclerolepis | reverse complement strand
TTGGATTGAACTGAAATAAATTTAATAGTAGATGGATAACAACAAAAACAAAGAAAAAGAATAAGAATTGGACTTTTCCATGTTCAGTGTGTGAGCCACAAAGAGAAACAACATTCTGTTGATTGAATCAGATTTTTTTCTTTTTTGGTTCATGGTATCAAAAACTGGCAAAGCCCCAGAATGCACTTCTCCGAGCAGATCAGCCGTGATTTATGCTCAATATGGGATGAACTCCATTTAACTTAAATTAACATTTTAAAAAGTGAAACCAAAAGTTATCAAAAGCATTTTGGTGAAATTAATTGCTGAAAGTACCTCTGAAGTTTGTTGTCAAAGCTAAATTATGAATCAAACGGGGGTTGTTAACCATGGCTCAAGTGGAATAAACCATGTTACAGAGTTAATAAACGAACTTACATTTCTTACACTATTACAGAAATTAGATGTCAAGTTTTACCATTCCTACTCTCATTTATTCCTACCAGAGCCCAGCAGAACACAGTCCATTACACTCTGAGCCGTGTCTGCATGGATGTGTGAGCGCTCACAGAAGGGGCAGACATGGGGGTAATGGCCCTTGCTAATACACTACTAGCCTGTAACAGTGTGTGTTATTCACCGCCCATGCTTGACTGATGCCACCCCAAGAATAAACAGAAGCTCAGACATGCACACGCCCGTCAGAAAAACTTTCCATCAACAGCTTATTAGTGACATTAGCTAAGTGTGATTAAGGAAGAACTTTAAAAAAAAAAAAAAAACATGCAAACAGAAAGTCTGCAAGAGTTAAGGTGCAGCTCTGGAATCAGGTTTCTGTAACACAGCAGAGGTCGGAGGGCTCAAATAATTAAGTTTATGTTCAGTGAACTGAATGTTTAATGAGCTCCTTTGCTGGTTGTCACAGAACAGTAGATGCACATGGAATAATTGTGTGGCAGCAGTTGGAGGCATGAGTGTAACTTTGGTTTGAAAAATGGAGGAGGGCCACAGAACAGAGTGGTGGTGACTTACCGTCCTGCATTTCCACGTAATTTGGGACTGTAGGGTCCTAGAATATGTTTGAGAAAAGCTGTTCTACTTTCTGTTCATGAAATGGAAAGTTCATCGACCAAGACTGGAGAAAATCATTTGATGAAATTAGAAATCTTCATTTATTTGCATTTTGGGGGGGTGATCAAAGTTGAAAGAAGGTGAGTCAGTTCCACTGTTTCTGCTCTTAATTCATATGTGTTAACTTTGTGATTTAAAGGGTTAATGCAACTTTGTGCTGCTTCTTCTCGTCACCTTCCACAGCTTTTCTGTTTCCAGTCAGAAAGTTGGAAAACAGCCTCATACTCACATCACCACACCAGGTTAGGTTTGGCATTGGAGACTCAGTGGTGCTGGTGCTGCAGGGGATGGCTTGTGGTGGTGGGGGAGGTGCTGTGGGCGTGCTTGGGTGGCTCTCGCCTGACACCTAGGGTCCCGGAGGGGATCCATAATGGATCCTGGTTGGTCCTTAGTTCCGTCCTGTGGATCGGTTCCTCCTGTCTGTGTGGTGCCTCTGGGGCCGGGGGGGGTTGTACCTTGCCCTCTATGGAGTGATGGTGCCGGTGTGGGACTGAGGCCCCCGACCGGCCCCATGCTGTGTCCGCGGCGCGGCAGGTGTATTGCGGCCCTGCTGACTGTTGCCCTCCCAGGATTCTGGCCAGCTCGGGTTCTGTCAGGTCGGGGAGTGGAGGCCCGTCACCTTTGCTATCTGAGTCCGAAGAGGGAGCCTGCTGAACTGGATGGTCCTGATGAGTTGGAGAAGGAATCCAGAGCACTTATGGAGGTCTGCTGCATGACACTGATACAGCACACCAGCACCAACTGGGATTCTGCCTGAAGTTCTGCTTGCTGTCACCAGTTGGTGCAGAGTGTTATGTTTCAATATCACTGCTTTAACTAACTATTGGACTGTTTTAGGTTAAAATGAATTAAATGGGGGTGTAACATGAACTTCACACCGCCACACACCCACCATGCACACATCTACATCCATCATACTGCTCTACACCAACACATTATAAACAACACATGCTACAGTCACTTCCTTTGTCCTTGTCTGTCTTAATGTGTTCCACTGTTGTTTTTTGTTTGCTGTTTGCATTTTTCATAACTTTCTCACTGAATCCCTATTTCCAAATTCTCCTGAGTTTCAGTTTTCTTGTGAGATCTGTTTAGACAATTAGTTTTCAGCCTTTCTGTTGCTTGCTGATAGTTTTTACGAACAAAGGTGGTAGACGCTTGTATGTGTGTGTGTGTCAGCTGGACTTAAGTCAGTATAATTTTAGATATGAATTCTAAAGTAGTTATTACAAAAAAATAGTGCACTAAAATGAGACTGAGTGCTGCAGAAAACTAAACGAAGATGATGCTTCAGAGATGTTCAAAGATGATGGCTTTGAGGAAATGCAGAGCAGATGGAACCCTGTATGATCTGACTTCTGTGAGTGCAGGCGCTGCAGACTGTTGGGGAAATGCTGCGGTCTTCAGTTAGACAATAATAACAGAGGCATATTTTTAGGCAGATGTTGTTTTAAATAATTCACATTTTCATCCAGAGGCATCGCACAGGCTTTAATAATAACTCCTTATTTACGTATTTCAATATGTAAATTATTAAGTTAAGCTTCTATCCCTCGTGCATTCAGCAGCTTTTCCTGTCTAGAGGCTTCACATTTTTAATTTTGCATGTATTGCTATTTGTAATTGGTGTTGTTCCTGATTTTTTTAATTTAATTTTTGTTATTCCCCCCTCCCATGGCTTGTGCACTTTTTTCCCTGTGCAGCGCCCTACATGCTCAAATTTAAATGTATACCAGACAGAATATTTTAATTATTTCAAAATTAATAACATAACAAGTTCTCAACTTCATTCACATGTTGTTGGTTGTGTTGATAAGCAAAAATACATAAACACAAAAGTTATTTTATTGTTCCCAATATTGATGTTAAAAATAATAAAGGAAAAAAAAAAGCTTTTGAGCTGCAGTGTTATGAATGGTCAAATAATTTAATATATAATAGAGTGTGGTAACGTTTGAATCATGCATTGTGCTGACAATTACCATAATTTACTTCATTATGTCTATGTAGGGATTTTTTTTCTTACATTTTATCACACCAGCGTGTAGCGTGTGTAACAGCTAAAGATTCTTCTGTGTTAGTAACACACAAGGTTTCTGCCTTATTCTGCAAGCATGTCAAGCCCTGCCATTGTTGCCAGTACATTTGTTGTTTTTTACCATCAGTTGGCAAACTCCACATTTAAGCCATGGTACTGAAGTTTTCTTACCATTTGAAGTTTCAGATTCTGCAGAACTTATTGCATGTAACCTTTCGTTGCTTTTTTCTCAATATGTCTTTCACATAATAGAACAAAGGTTTCACAAATCACAATCTACCTTTTGTACATTCTTCACTATTATTTACTATTTGTCTTGGAATTATGTAAAAAATAATCTGATGAAAATTTGAGAATAATTGTATGTTAAATAAAATCTCATATATTCTCATATAAGATGAAGAGAGGGCATAAGCTCTGTGTCACATCAGTGGAAGTTTTGTTTGTTTGTTTGTTCTTTCATCTATAATATATCTTTCATCATGGTCTCATAGAATAATGCAGCCCATGCTAAGTGGACCAGTTCCAGGAGTTCTTGCATAAATACTGCATACTTTGAAATGCTCCCCTGGTTACAAATATCAAAACATTTAGAAAGAAAATACAAAACTTTGCTCCTTCACATGAAAGTTTTTGATCCACATATTGTTGGACTTTTATTCTGAAATATTCATGTGGTACTTTGATATTGTGTTATTATAAACTGTCTGCTACTTATTAAGTACTACTTATTTATTAATGCCATTCTCTGCTCTGATGTAGAAATTATTGTTACGATTCAGAAAAGTTTTCCACATCAGATAACGGTTTAACTTCATAAGATGTGGAATAACTTAAATTATTTGTGTCAAATCTAAAAAAATGATTTGATTTTTGTTCCTTTTTTTAACTTCTCTTTCAGACAACCAGTATTATGTCAGAGGCCCATTTCTCTGCAGAAGCACCAGAAACCCAGGATCCATTGTTTAAGTTTCATGAAACAGTCGCAAAAGTAAGGTTTCTTTTTGTCTGTTTTTAACTTGTCTCATTATTAATATTATCACTTGTGCTTCTGACAGTCATACATGTGCAGTCACATTTTGACAGATGATCATGCTGGAAAGGTGAAGTATGAAAAATCTGAGAGTGGGTCTGCACCATTGCCTGAGTGTTGGCAGGTACCACTGCAGATATCACTGCAGGTACCACTGCAGATATCACTGCAGGTACCACTGCAGATATCAGTGCAGGTACCACTGCAGGTACCATGGCAGGGACCACTGCAGGTATCACTGCAGGTACCATGGCAGGTACCATTTGCCCTAAAATGTATAGTCTGGAAACTATTTGGATTTTACATGAGAAACTGGTTACAGTTAAGAATCTTTTAAGTACAGTAATGAGCAAATTTTGGGGTGTGATCCTTTTTTCCCCAAACTTTGCTACTCCATTATTCATAGACCATGATTTTCAAGTGATTCTGCAGTGCACTAAAAATATGTATAAGCATGTCATGGACTAAGAATTTTATCAGCAAATAATAATATTTACAGTGTTGACTCTTCTTGCTCAAAATGTCTGCAATTTGCCCTGCTGGATCAATTTGTCCAAATTCTGACTGATGGGGATCCAGCCATGCTGTGTAAGTGCTCTGAGTTGAATGCACTGGTCTGCTTGTGCAACTGATTTTTGATAATAGACTACAACTTCTAAACTGGTTTAAACTGGATCAAGAACTTGAATGCCATGTTCTCTGAACCCCACCAAATTGCTCCTGAATTTTGAAGTTGCTCTCATAACAGACAATAATCTATGACTTGAATATATCACGAAATTATGGGCAGGAGTGTGAAAGGGGCTTTAAGACCTTTTTTGCTCTAGGGTAGTGTCCTTGAGTAAGTGAAGAGGGTGGCCAGTGATGCTATGAGCTGTCTTGATGGCCTACAGTTATGCATTAACTGCCCATATACCACACTGTAATGAAATATGTAAATAAATAAAAGTGTTAGACAGAGGTAAAAGCTCACCTGCAGATTTCCATTCAGATTGTTTCTCTGCCAGGCTGCTCATGAACCAGCGAACTGTCTGTAGCCAGCTTTCTTGCCTTGAAAGCACAAGCCAAAGCTGAAGTCATGTGTGCAGATCCGGCATTTGCTAAATAAGAGGCAAAGATGTTAAAACAGCAAGCCATAATATAAGCTAGAAGCAGAAGCTGAAGCATTAGAGGTGGCCACTGAAGAATATGAACAGCTCACCACAGCAAGAAAAACCATTACACTTCTTCAGACCCCAGCTGAAATAAATGCTGTAAACGCTACAGTGCAGACCCCTGTTCATCATTCAGGTCACCAGTCCTATCAGAGCATAAAAGCCAATACACTGAACTCAGTCACAGCCACACTTCCTGATGCAAAGCGACCCATGACTTCACAGTCACCAGTGTGTGCCAGCTTAACATGGATAACGCTGAAGCAAATTACTGCAGAAATCAGAGAGATATGCCATCAACTAAAATTAGTGACCATGACTTCATCAAATTGGCTCTATGCGTCTCATCTCAAGGAGAAGCAACCTAGATTTCATTTCAGGTTTTTATTACTACACAGAGAAAACTATACAGGTACAGGGAACTTCCCCACAACACTGTCAGCAATGGATACACACCTCGCAAACCATATCAAACACATTCATAGCCAACGAACAACAACTGCCCATCCAGTGTAGTGGCTACAACTGACCTAAGGAAGTACCTGATGCGATGTGAGTTGGTGAATTTAGACCTGCTGAAATTTGATGACAAGCTGGAGAATTACTGGGCCTGGAAGGCATTTTTCATCAGCTCAACTGATGATTTAAAGCTTTCTGCAAGAGAGGAGCTTGATCTGCTGTACAAATGGCTTGGGCCATCATCATCTGAGCAAGCTAAAAGAATTAGAGCAGTACACATTCACAACCCACCTTCAGACCTCAGGATGTTGTGACTAGAGGATGTGTACTGCTAGCTGGAGGTAATTGAGAATCCCCTCCTAAAAAAGGCTGAAGATTTCCCCAAAATCTCAAGCTAAGGGAACTTGGAGAGGTTCTCACTGAGCTTGAAGCAGCTAATGCATATGTATGTATTAATGGCCTCTCATATCTTAACACCTCCTGTGGTGTCAACCCCATAGTCCAGAAACTCCCACACACCCTACAAGAAAAGTGGATTTGTGTTGGCTCACATTACAAATAACAACACAAGAACCTATATCCTCCATTCTCAATCATCGTCAATTTCATGTGTCAACAAGCAGAAACACGCAAGGACCCCATCTTCATCAACGTAACAGAATCATGGTGTGCTGCCAAGATAGAAAAAAGTAACCTACCTAGTCATCATATAAGTACATCAGTTGCTGTGAAAAGACCTGAGATCTCAACAAACAGCAAGAACAGCAGCAGATTCACAGCAAATCAACCTGATGATAAAGCAGATAAGAAAACGTCCTCTACGTAGAAAGCCACATCCACTGAAAGTGTTGCAGCTTCAGAAATAAATGCTGGATGAAAGAAAATCTGTGAGTGACAAGCCAGTGCAATGCAAAGAGTGCAATAGTGACAAACACCTCTGAGTGCTGCACCCAAGGCCTGAAACTGTAAGATGGCAACACACAAATTTTGTTGCCTACCTTGATGGAATGTGACATGTTGTCAGACAACAGGTCTGTAATATTGCTAGGGGTAGCCAGACAAAATTCTAGCCCCAGATCCAGACGTGTCTATCGTACTTCTCCTTGGGCCTGATCCAGGTGCACAAGGTACAGGAACAATGCAATGGCCCTCACAACACACCATTTGCCCAGGGGCTTGACCCTGGATGGGTGATCATCTGAGATGTGTGCTTGGGACGAGCTCACAGAACAACTGTCGTAAGCATCTGAAAAACGAATGTGCTTGTGAGTGGGTGTTTCTCCATCCTCTGACCATGCACCAGCATTCTAGTGATAAAAGAAGGAGGAGATTGACAACTCTCAACTCTCTCTCAAGTCTCCCCACAGCTTCCCAAGTGTCTGTACAGTCAGTTGTAACTATGAAGTAGACAACCTGAGCAAAAATGTGTTTCAAAGAACACACCATGATGACAAACTTGGTATGTCCATCGAAGATCCGTGGTTCCTTGACCTCATGGATGAAGCAGGTTTACATGGATGAAGCAAACTGAACCCCACTGTGGATATAGATGGCCTGCTACGAGTTGGAGGGTGGATGCCTTTGACTGTCATACCTTGGGAAGAGAAACACCCCATCATTGTACCCAAGAAGCACCACATAGCTACCTTACTGATGAGCCATGTACAGGTCGCACATCAAGGCAGACATCTGACAGAAGGTGCTAAACTTTCTATGAGTCTGTGGCTGATTGGAGGAAAAAGACTGGTGTCAAGCATAATACACAAATGTGTGATCTGTAGCAAACTAAGAGGAAGAACAGAATAACATACCTGCTGAATGACTCAACCAAGGTCCTCCGTTCACAAGTGTGGGTGTCAGTGTGTTTGGCCCATGGATCATCAGTGCAAGACAAACCCAAGGTGGTATCGCAGAGAATAAACGCTGGGCAGTCATCTTCACCTGCCTAGCTACATGGGCTTTACACATGAAGGTGCTTGAATATCTGTCATTCTCAAGCTTTGTAAATACATTAAGAAGATTCACCGCTGTCAGTGGTCCTGTCTGCCTTTTCCGGTCTGACCAGCGAACGAACTTCATCGGCGCATGCAAGGAGTTTAAAAAATGGCCATGTATGGCCATGCATGAATGTCTCCACCTCCAGGATAGAACGACCTCAGGGACGTCTACAACAAACTGTGGAAGCAGGTTCAGGCTCAGGCCAGTGCATTCTAGAAATGCTTGTGTCATTTCAGCCCAGGCAAAAGTGGTGTGGACAGGTCAAACCTGTCAGCAGGACATGTTGTGCTTCTTAAATATGCACAAGTCAAGAGAAATGGTGGTGGACGCCATTCCCAGCAAAAGACTTTAAAGTCCACAAGGTGGACATGAAGGTGATTGAACAGGGTATTCAGGAGATTCATTCCAGGCCAGACTCAGAAGTTGTTTTGCTAGTACAAGAGGAACAGTTTTCTAAAGCATTATAACAGGTGGAGAGTGTGATGTGCTGTTAACATTGTTACGGGGTAACAATAAAGTGACCCGGGGTTGAGGGATAAAACAAGGAGAACTGATGGGTCATGTTTAGGAGTTGTTTATTTAGGAAACATTCAAACTGAATCCAAAAGAAAACCACAATCATAACGGAAACCTGTTGAAAAGAAGAAACCTAAATGACTAACAAAAGGCAACCAAAGCAATAATCAGGGCGTTCTCCCCACCCTCCCTTCACAGAAGGGATAACTAATGTCACTCGCTGCTCAAAGGTACTGCAAGTCTTCACACCAACGCTAGCGGGCCCGCTGGCCCCTGGGTGCTGGAGTGCTGAATTTTCCATACTTAGCCATAAGCTAAGCATTGGTTTTTGTTCCTTTAATGTAAAATGTCACAGAAATGTATGTATGCCAAAAGGATAGCTGAGACATATTCTGGGTTTGTTTTACAGTGAGTTGTAAGTGAAGCTTTGGAGGGAACTTCATCACCGAGCTTTTCTTGGAAGCCTGTTGTCTATCTGTCAAGCTTGACGCCACACAGAACAAGCAGGGACAGAATACAGACTGTACTTCCTGTTCATGAAGGTTGTGTCTCTTGATGCATCTTGTACCCCAAATATAAAACACATGTTGAATCATCTTTTTAAGTGGAGATACATACCCGTAACTTTTGGGGTCAAACGTTTGCATTCTGTTTACAAAAACACAAACTTTTATCCCCATGTCTGACACTAAAACAAGTGAAGTTATTCTGGAGTATAGTGTTGCTAATGATGTCTAGTTGCTTTATTTTGTTTTTCCCACATGCCGTGCAATGAGTCTCTTGTGTTAGAATATGTGTCTTAAATAAATCCATATGTGTGCCTCGAGTTAACCCAGATGATGTCAGCATATCCTAACATCACAAAACCTGGTGCAATTCTCAGAGATTATTTAAGGCCACAGTCCACTTCAGGTACGCAGCAGTTTGAATCATGAAAAACATTCTCTGGAAAATCCTTTGTGTAATTTTTATGACATTTAACAAATATAAATAATTGTCCAGTAATCAAAACTGACCTGAAAGGGGAAAGTTGGCAATTACTGGTTTATTTATTTTGTAAAGGATTAAACCAGTCAATGATAATTGTACGCATGTCTGTTTAATTTTAGAGTTATTTTTGGAAGGAACAACACCACACTGAATCAGAGAGCAGAAAGCAAAATACGCCGTCTTCAGAGAATTTCATGAGCGAAGAATTTTTGAAAAGAAGTGGATTGAGGCCAGCCCCTAGTGTCCATCAGCGGTATCACATCTCAAAGAACTTCTTCATTTGCCTTTTCTCACTCATTCAGTGGCCAGATTTTTTTTTCCCTAGAAAAGACAAAAAAAAATCTTATTTACTTCTTTTATTAAATAAAGAACTTTGTTCTTTAATGAAATCTGTGCAAAAGTCAAATCAAATGCACACAGCTTGCATAAGCTGGAGGGATCGCTATGTTATCCACCAGGACCTTTTTAACTTAGCTGTGACTGTTGGGAGGAACACTCTCATTACTTCTAAATGCCACCCGTTACCATTAGTTATCACCGCGGTGGGAAAGCTGTCAGCGCTTACAAATTACATAAGGCTCTGTGACATTTTCATGATCTTTTATGGAGCCCAGCTCCACATGAAGACTCTTCATTTTGCTCTGTCGTTACCTTGGTTGCCCAAAATGTGTGAAATTATTGTTAGTTTACAAGTGCTGCCCTGACAACATTGTTTGTATGAGTGGTCGCACAACCAACAATTGAGTATTTTAAACAAGCCATTATCCACTTCAGGCAAACTTTCCTCACAGAAGCAGTGGGTGGAAGTCAGGCGCAGATTAATTTGAAGAACAGGATGTGTAGGAGAGTTCAAACGAAATAGGAATTGTCCTCTATATTGTCTGTGGGTTTTGGTTCTTTTTTTTAATTTTTGCTCACTTTACACACTTAAAATCTCCACATGTTGTGCTGTAGCACCAGTGCTACGTTGTTTTGGATATGCTGCATTTCAACACAAAACTGAATTTAGGGCTAACTTGCTGTGTTGCTATTTTAATTTTAACTTTGATTCATGGTGGTTTGATTCTTTAACTGGACAGTTCTGGCCAAAACTCAGTACTATACCAGTAGCTACTAGGAGCTCATTAGTATGACCTGCAAGTGGTAAGTAAACTGTTGTGCTGGCAGTCAGCATGTGAGTGGATTTTAGAGTAATCATTGTAGGTAATGAGTCTCACATTTTATGTTGTTTCTCATGCTAGCAAGAAAGATATCTTTCAGTGCCAATGCATCAAAAAGCAATCATTTAACTGATTATCATGCCCAGGCAGCCTCAATTACTGGCAACTATAAAGGAAAAAGTAGACTGGCGATAGCTTCATTAGCTTTTCAGACTTTGACATTTTGTTGAATCGGCATTTTACTGCAATTCCTACATCCACACTTAATAGCAAGGGCACATACACAACAGCATGAATAAAAATGGTCCGTGACTGAAAGACAACATCATCTCATATACACAACGTGGGGTAAGGAGTATAGCATTTACCAGATATTCAGCTGTAATCTTTATCTGTTGTGTTTCTACATGCTGTCCACTTTCATACTTCAGTAATAATTATGACTCAAACATTGATGGAGGATTTGTGATGTATTTTGTTTTATTTTTTTGCAAGAAATGTGAAAATGTTGCATTGATAAAGGGTTGAAAAAGAGTTAAAATTCCCCAGCTAGTGGCTCATGAATGTTCCATCAAACTGCACTTGTAGGTTTTTAACTTTTACATGTTACTTCTTATTCTAATAATTCAGTTGTATTCATTTTAATAAAAACTGAGTCTATTTTGTGTCGTTTTGGTATACATTAATTCAAGATCTGTTTATTTAGTGGCTTTCTAGTCCAAGTTATTCTCATGGTCCAAGTTATTCTTATAAATACTCTTATAGTATCAAGGCACAATATCAAAATGCCTTTTAAATCCACTTTTTTCACTTCTAAACATTTTTTATGATTTTCGAACACGTTTATTCTTAGCTTCACTGTCAAGCTAGTGGACAGAAAAATTAGACATCTCCATAGTTGGCTAAACTAACACTTGCATCTCTGAATGTCCTCTCTGTCTGCTGCTCAACCTCACAGCAGCTGTCACTACCCACAGCTGAACACCCAGACTCCAGAGGTCTGAGGCTCATGGTGACGATCGTTGTCTCCTCATCCTCTACACTGGAGGGCTGTTGTCTCTGCTGTAGCATTGGCCTGGTTGCAGTGGGGTCCATACATCCATCCTACAGTGGTATTGTCTGGAACTCTGTCATAGCTGGGGGGGGGTTGTGGCCCCCTGCCAGGCAGCCGGCTCCTGGGTGTGGCAGTCGCCCTCTGATGCAGACGACTCCCTGTGATACTGTTTTAGTGCTCTCTCTCTGGTTTTTCTGCACAATGTTGTCTATGCTCTTTCTTTTTATCTTTATCTTTTATCATTGATAGGGAGGGTGGGGGTGGGGTAGTTGTGGGCGGATGGCTGGGAGTCACTGTTTTTACCTTGTGAAGCACTTTGTGCTGCATTTTATTGTATGAAAAGTGCTATATAAATTTCTATTTCTATAAAGAATCCTATTACTTCTATAGTTACTCAAATTAATCAAATTAATTCAAATCAATTCAATTATTGTTTTGTTTTTTTTAAAAATCTATTAGAACACAAATCGTCTGGCCTTGACAGAAACCCAGATCATGCCAAGCCGAACAGTGACAAGAAAAAAAAAATCCCTCTTGGGACGGATGCTCCTGCCGAAGGACTGGCAGGCAAATTACATTCAAATTAATGTAAATGATGCCAAGGCAGAGTTTTGTACAAAATGTCTTGCATTGGACCAAACTGCTGATGGTATTTACGAAGGGTGATGAACAAAATAAAAGTTAAGTGAAGCTCCATCCAGTTGTCAGCTGAACAGTCTTTCATACTGTGCATCATGTTTCTGGTTGTGTTGTACGTTGTACTGAACGTTCAATACAGTTATTTAATGGTATTGTATGGAGCACAAATTTGACCAAAAAAAAGGTCTAAATTTGACATGTTTAAGACAAGTGAGACAAATGTTCAAATATAATGTGTGTTGACTGACATTGTCCTCTGGCAGTAGAGATAAAACACTGTGCATATTGGTTTTCGGTAAGTCTTCCCAGCCTGGCTTCAGAGGCAGTCTGATGGTTGCCTGGAGGAAGAACAGGGTTGAGGTTTAGCCAAGTGAAAGTAATGTTGAAATCTCTGATCATGGAGAATACCTGGGGCCACGTTTTACAGCTCGTTTTAAACAGTTACATCATCGATTTTTTTTTTCTTTATTTGGCTTTTTAACTCATTACTTCATACTCATTTGCTGTTATAATTTTACTGTGTCAAACATTCCACTAGTCCTGTATTATTCTCTCACTTTTTTTTTTTTTTTTAACCATAGATGCCTCATGCAAATGCTCCCCTGCTATAACCGCAGTCATATCAGTTTTATTGTTGTGTTTATCCTTTCCACAATAGAAGGCCTGGATGTCAGGGATGAATGAAAATAACAGGCATTTATGTTCTTATTTGCAGGTAAAAAAAAAAGAAATCCCGATTAGCTGCCAGCTTAAAGGATTCACCTCTGATTGATGGTAATGTTCAACATAATGAGCCAAAATATACTGCCTTTAGTCAGGGGGAATCACTCATCTCCCCCTCCTGTCCACATTAGGCCAACCCAAGATTAATGCAATAATTGTTATTCTAACAGAGGATACATAATATAATTTATAAAGTACTCACATAAAACACGTGTATGAAAAAGAATCATCTGTTACTATGAACACAGTCATGGAAAGACTGTTCCTACGTCTGCTGGTACCAAATGAATACATTTGTATTGCTCACCTGAGTGTAGAGGATATATGTGCTCATTTAGTTATTAAAGGGATATCAATAAGTGTCCTAAGACAGTTATTAATAATAAGGAATCCATCCATCCATCCATTATCTATACCCACTTCGTCCTGTGTAGGGTCACAGGGAATAAGGAATGTATTAACTAAATAATTAAATTAAAATAGGACACCACTTGATAATCAGGAAGCAAAGACTAAATGGCCCAATCAGTCATAAGTTGGCTGTTGTTCTATGTGTGCCGGCCTGTGACCAGGTGTGGCACCAGCAAGTGCTGCAAACATATCTAAAATTAACCATAAACACCTTCTCTCATTAAAATATCAGGCCTTATTAAAATTATTAACATATATACATGTGTGTCAGAGGGTATGCAGATGTGTACATGTGTGTATCTGTGAAACAAGCGTGGTGGACATGATCCTGTGAGATCACATCCAGAGTGGAAAGAACAAAGAAATTAGGCCTCATAGCCAAGATGGCTTGTGGTTAGTGATCGAGGCAAGAACAGAGGGTAAACACAAAGCTAAAATAGTTTTTCATCACGAGCAGCAGCTACTCTGTTGTTTCCACACAGATGCATCCAATGTGAAGCCAACTTCACATGTGCTCTGATTACTGATTACTGAAATGGATATGTGGTTGATTTCTGTGGTAAAAAATCATCAATGCAATTGGACCACACAGCAGGACCAACGCAACTGAAAACCCTCGGAACCCACATAAGCAACAACCTCAAATGGAAAATAAACATCTACAAAAAAGACCATGTCCAACAGCTCAAAAAGTTCAGAGTAAGGGTTCAATCTTCAAACCAGTGTGTCAGACTGGTTCAGTCTGACACACTCTTCAGGAAAAAATGGCAGCGCATCATTAATAGAGCAACCAGCATCATTGGCTCACCTTTACTATCACTCAGATTACTTTGCTGCAAGTCAACACTGCGTGGAGCCAGAAAAATCATCACCGATTCCACTCACTCTGAACACTATGCCTTCCAGCTACTGCCCTCTGGGAGGCGCTACAGGATATACTCGGTTGGATGAGACAGGCCCTCAACTGGTGGCCGATCACGCTGTGGTTTCAGCCGGAGTGTTGCAGCCTCTGCAGCAGGCAGGATCAGGACAGCTGTCCTGTAGCTCATCTGAGGAAGAGAGGGACATGATCCCTAGAGGAAAGGAGAGGTGACCCTTAGGGTTGTCAGAGGAATAGAGAGAGAGAACAAAGCAAAGAACAAAGGCTGCAGTATTTATAGTCAGTGGGCCGGTTGTGTCAGCAGGGGAGTCCTGCTGGATTTTTGAGGTCACTACCCAATGAGAGGCCTGTGACATCACGTTTACCGCTGGCTGTAAAACATCCCCGCAAGGCTTCTGGATGTTTGAACCATTTTGAGGTTTTCTTTGTCTCAAACATGGCCAGGCCAGATGTTTCTATGGATCCCTTGTTTTAAACATGTGGTCAGGCCTCACGTTTGGATTTCTTTGTCTCAACACTTGGGCTGTAGCGCAGCAGCTGACTGGGTGGTATTTTGTTGGTATGCTTTGGGTTCTGCACCAACACCTCACCTCACCAGAACCACTGATTCTTTGTCTATAAATGGCTCCTGATGATGATTTGGGCATTTATTGCAAAGCCTTCTTGTCATTTTACTTTCTACTGGCACTCTGTTGAAGGCAACATGCATAAACTGTTGCAATTATACAGTTTGAAATTTGTACAATGAAAACGCCAAGGCCCAACTTACAGCAATGTGACTGTGATGTTTCTATGTGAAGATGCTCACTCAGCTGAGACGATTAATTTTTACATCCTTGTAACTCATTTTCCTTGTAACTAATATGTACGAACTGAACTGAACTGAACTGAACTGAAATGAGTTGAAGTGAATTGATCTGGATTGTCCAACATCATTCATGATTCATGCACTCAGGAGGGGAGAGGAGAGGTGCAGGAGAGCATTGGTCTTCTGATTTAGATGTCATGCACACAAGTCTTCCCACGTTTTCCTCTTCTTTTTACATTTCCAGGTCATTAACTTGCAACTCCTGACTCTTCTATCTTGCTCTCATTGTGGTTAAAGCTAATAATAGAAGTATATGGTTACGGTTTGCACGTTTTATTATCAATAGACAACATGTACTTTGATCTCACATGGACTCTGTGAACCAGACATTTACTTGTGACACAGGCAACATGGTGGTGTTTCCCAATTTGAATTTTGGATTGTGCATTTCTGTGTGGATTTGCATGTTCTCCCAAAGCCTGCACGCTATTTCTTACAGGCACATTGGCTTCTTCCAAAAGACCAAAAAAACATGCATGTTAGATGGTTCTAAGTTTACTGGATGAGTAAGTATGGGGATTTGCGGGTGTTTTGTCTGGCCCTGTGAAAGACTGGTGGCTTCTCCTATTCAATAATGGCATGGATAGGCTTCAGCACATCCAGAAGTATGAATAAGAAGCATATCAGCTCGACAAGTCACCTTTGAATACAGACTGACATTTCTTCAGAAAGACACTTACCCAAAGCCACTATAAGAATGTAATGGATTACACCAGCTACACTACACTGCATGATGATCAATCCGTGCACACTACAACCAGAAATCATGGATGATGGTGGTGTCAGGTACTGGGGTGTTGTCAAAGATGTTTTCGGCCCTGTGCCTTGAGCAGTGAGGCGTCCATGGAAGGGGGTTTCTTTCCACAGATGCCTTTAGGTCCAATCAAATTGCTTTCTGTGGAGTCTGAAGACCAAATGAATGCCTTGGATTCATTGCTGGGTTCTTTGAGAACGACCTCGTTAAAGGATTTGCTGAAGGGCCCGTTGCTTACCTGCTGGAGGAGGCAAATCTTTAGGTGTCAAGTGCCAAACTAGGATTAATATGAATATCAGAGAAGAAGAAGGGAAATTGGATATTTGTTCTTGGAAGTGTAAAAGAACTTTATCAATTTAAAAAAACAAAGGAAAAACAAGGACGAGAAAAAAAGCTTAGTTTAAAAAGAAAAAGGAAAGAAAATATAAGAAAAGAAAATCTCAACTTTGGCACTTCAGTCCGTGGTGTTTCATTGGTTGACATTCTACATGCACTTTGAAGTACTTCACAGTTGGAGGTTGGTCTGAAGTGTTTCACAAAGTGACAAAATGAATCTACATTGCAAGTCTCATGCAGCTGTCTGCTGTGTTCATATTTAATTAATTATTGCATGATCTGAATACTGATTTTACTATTTTTTTAAATCTACTTCTTCTTCCTTTGTCTCCCTTTGTCTCACACATGCACTACCATCCACTCCACTTTATTCTCCATGGAACAGTGTGTGTGCATTGGTAGTGTTGTAGCTCAGGGACTTCCTGTGCTATAAGTCCCTGTACTCATTTGTCAAGTGCAGTTTTGGATGCAGTTTGGTTGGAAGAGTTCAGGTTGGCAGGTGGCAATAGCATCTACCTCTCCCTCTCTTTTTTCTTTCTTTGTTTTCTATCTCATCTCGTCTCCGTTGGACTGAAGTGTTCCCTAAGAAGATAATTTCTTTATGCATGCTGTTGCATTGGTATTTACTGAATGCGGAAGATGAGGTTAGCATTCATTAGGGCAAAACAGACAGCTGTCAAACTTCCTATTGCACTTTGCTTTACATGCACAATGCACTTGTTAAAGTCCATATCTTACAGTTGGGTTTCACATCATGTATTTTCAGCTATGAAGGCCAGATATTAATTGAGCTGCAAGCATGTGGTGTTTGGGCCCTCACACCAATTGCCACCATGTTCCCACAGCAGTTCTGGGAACCTTTTCTTCACCAGTGCTCCTGTGGCAGCTGTCTACCTGTATGAAGAAAATATTGACTGGATGACACAACACTGATATTGGTGTTGCTGGATCTCTCTGCTGCATTTGACACAATTGATCACAATATTCTTTTAAGCCGACTACACTGTTGGTTGGGTGTTGGAGATACAGCTCTGAGTTGGTTCCAATCTTATCTGCATGACAGAACTTTCTCTGTAACGTCCAGCAGTAATTCTTCCAGTTCTGCTTCTCTTACCTGTGGTGTTCCCCAAGGATCCATTCTTGGGCCACTACTATTTTCTATTT
>JBAMYA010014016.1:0-17289 GCA_037176975.1 Arrhamphus sclerolepis | reverse complement strand
AGAGTCAACACTTATGAAAAATATGTTCTGACTTTTTTTCTTTTTTTAATCACAAAGTTAAAATGAAAATAGCTTGAGTTTAGAATGGAAACAAAACTTATTTTCCTGTTACAATGAAGTCTTTAACATGAACTAAAACACCTGTTTCTGTCTTATTTGGGATATTTTCACCAAATTTCACCCACAAATATGAAACATGCAGGAATATGTGCTGTTTTTAGGCCAATATACAGTAACACACACTAAAATGTTGGCATTTTCTTGAAGTTACCACAGCATGAGCTCACCTTGTTGCTCATTTCCAGGAACATCATCAGATAATGTTGAGGATCTTGTGTTTCATGATATCAAGTTATGATGATGCGCCACAAGCTAACTGGGAAATCTATTATTGTTCCAAAGGTGACTAATCATACTGCAAGACGCGATGAGTCAGGTGATGGAAAGATGACCTCACATATGCCTCTTACTGTAACACTTGACAGTCAGCATGTGTTTCTACTGAAAAGCTGTGTTTGGGTTTCAGCAAACATAAAAGCCAAACAACTCCACGTTGGCTCTGTAGGACATTACTCCAGAAGTCTTGAGGTTTGTTAAATGCAGTTTTGGGGACTGCAGTCATTCCTCCATGTCCAAACTGGACTTGTTCAGTCTTCTAATAATTCTGTCATCAACTTTATGTTGTCACCTTCTTAAAATAACGGCATAAGTCATATTTTACAAAAATGATTTTGTTTTCCTTAGTCAGCTCTTCATGATGCTGGCCACCTCTGGTAAAATCACCAAGGCCTATATCCTCAGTTTAACAGATCATGTGATTTTGCCCCTGTAGTATAACGACCTATTCAAGAGTGTGAATTAGGCCATTTTATTTTGCCCTAGTCACAAGATAGACTTAGGCAATTTTATAAGCTTTTCAAGATGGTGGCTACTATCAAGCAACTGAAAGTTAATGCTATAATGCAGAGCTCATTCCCTGTTCATGATAACATTCACTCAAGCTAAACTATAAATGTTTTGTAATTATTTTGTCATTTTAGTCAGGATTTTGTGACCATATGGATCAAAGCATTAAAATATTTTATATTTTAAATATGTTTGTTTGGTAAATGTGTTTGATATATGTTCGTCAAAATGTTTGTTTTTGTTGGACCGACCTGTTGTTTTCTGTAGTTAAATTTAATTGATATTGTTGATGTTAATGAAGTCTTCCTATGATGTACTTGTACAATATTACTGTTATTTTAAGTTTATTTTTTGAATTAATAAATTAACATGTTGTACAACTCAAAATACTGTTGTTTTGATAGCATTTGAGTATTTCCAATGTGCTGTGGAATAACACCATTTAGTGTGTTATTTCAAGCATATAGACCAGTCCTGCTCCGATAGTATGTATTGTGCTCGTTATACCAACATGAACATAATGGATGCTGATGCGACCAACATGATGTCACACCAGCATTGAGCTGGTATTGTTGGTCATACCAGCATATCAGTATACATACCAGCATACACACCAGTATACCAGCTACACCAGCATACCAGCACCAAAACACAACATATGCACAACATATTGCTGGCATGCTTTTTTTCCCCCACCAGGGTCATCATAAGTTGAATATTGGTAATATAGTAATTCTTGTTGTTCTTGATTATGAAAAATTTAAGTTTCTGGCATGTTGACATGACTGTTTTAACCATTATTATATACAGTCATTGGTTCTAACATTAAAAAAAGTATAGGCTCATTCAGTTATCTTATATTCTACCAGTATTTTTATTTTACCTTGCAGTTGCCACACTACATAAAAAAAAAAAGTCTTAAAACAGTGGGGAGGTTTAGAAACCAATGGTAGGCACCAAGTTACGCCAGATGATAACAGAAAAGTAACAGTTATGACGCAGAGTGATATAATTTAAAAAATAAAAAATAAAACATGTATGGGGGGGAAAGCGGAAGAAGTGTAGTTTGTCCCTTCGCGGTGTCCGTAGCTGAGCCGGCCGTTATTTTGAATGTTTGGCGCGGTACTGCGTAAATATATGTGTCTGTGACGATTGAAGACGGTCTCCGGTAAAATTCCTTCTGTTTTCTTTAACAAGTCATGTTTTATTATTATCAAACCATATTTGTATCAGTTGAGTGCTGCTGTAGTTGAATTTAATTCCGAAGCTTCAACACAACTAACATAACAGGATTTTTACCAGAAATACACCAGACCTTCTGAGCTTCTGCCTTGCTCTAATAATTAGCATTTTATTGATATTTACATGGTACTCATTAAAATATTAGATGGTTTGGGCTTTAATCCGGCTCGGTGTCAGACAGCTGTGATTACCGGTGTGATTGAACGTTTGCTTCTCTCAGCTTTGACAGAATGGCTTCCTCTAAATCCTCCACCTCATCTACCGACGAGGGCACATTTAAAACTCCTAAAAGAGTACAGATGAGGAGCCCCAGGAGCAGCGGAGGGACCCCCATCACCATCCCTGCCTCCCCTTTCATGAAGAAGCTAGGATGTGGGACTGGCGTCAACGTTTACCTCATGAGCAGGTTTCTATCGATCCTCAAATCAAGTCATTTGCTTGGATTACACTCATATAATTTTCCTGTCACTTCTGTCCTCCATATGTTCATCATATGTCTTAGTAGTTCCTTCTCAGCTTTGTAAAATGTAAATTAAAAACCCTAACCCTACATTTTATAATTCCATATTTTCTTCTCAACAGAACATTAAGATGCTGAGATTGAGACATTTTAACACATCTCACAAAATGTGGAAGGGGCGACAAAAGGCTGGAAAAGTAATTAGTACAGATCAGAAACAAATGGAGGAACGTTTGACATTAATTAGGTTAGGCAGAGCCTCTCAGGTGTAAAGATGGGTAGAGGTTAGGGCTGGGCAATTCAGAATCAATAATCAATATAATCTTGATGATGTCAACTTTTTCAATTATTTCACTTCTTTGAAACATTTATTTAATGACCACATATAGTTAAACTGTGCCCTTGTCTGCGATATCTGAGATCAGCAAAAATAAAACGGTACTAAAGTAATTGCTTATTAATTGTAATGCGAGGAATTTGTTCAGTTAATTCTAACTTTTTTTAGATGTGTTTCTGTTGTTATCAAAGAAAGCTAATAATTTACTTGAAATGGTAAAAATGTCAGTTTCAAAATCTGGTATGTTCTGTTTATAATAAAAACTGGGTTTCTGAGATTTACAAATCATTGCAATCTGTTTTGAGTTCAGATTTTACACAGCATGAAATGGGATTGCACAAAACAATCTTATTTTCAGTTGCATTTACGGAGATTGTTAACGTGTTGAATGAGATTTGTTTTTAAAAAATATTTTATTCTCATGGCCTCAAATCTGCTGTTTGTAGCCACAGTCATTTGGACTCAACTGATTTTTTCCAAGCTCCAGCATATGCATTTTTTTTGTCTCTCTGTGTAATAATAAATCAAACGGCCTTCATACAATATTTTCTTTTATATTAAATCTAGAACGGAAAAGCTAAATGCATCACCGTGGGCTGTGAAGAAGGTCAACAGCAAATGTGCATCCAAACAGGTGGCTGTTTACCAGACGCGACTTAACGAAGAGGCAGCAATCCTAAAGGGACTTGATCACCCAAACATTGTTGGTAAGACGAGCAGGAAGTGCAGCTATGTGATGTAGCACATAAAATGTATTATTGTAGACTTTGATAATATATATATATATATATATATATATATATTTAAAAAAAAAAAAAAAATTATGTGGCATTTACCCACTAAAAAACTAAACCCAGTTGGGGCTGCTGCATAGCCTAATGATTAAAGCAGGCAGCCCATGTACAGAGGCTCAGTCCTCCTGTAGCGCTTGTTTGTATGTATGAAAGTTACAAGTATTTTTTTTTTTTGGTTTGTTTTTTTCACTTCCCCATCAAGCACATCCAAAAGTCTGGATTTTGTAGGAGACTTCAGATTGTCTGCGGTATTTATTCAAGCTTGTGGATTCATGCTGTGCCTCTCCACCATTGTCAAGGTTTCCGTGCCTTTGCCACAGCAAAAGATGGCTCCAAGTGTCTGGCCATGGAATATGGAGGAGAGCAGTCCCTCAATGACCTCATAGAGAAGAGGAGGGGGGATGGCCTGAAAGCTTTTCCTGCTGCTAACATTGAGAAAGTGGCGCTGCATGTTGCACGTGGCCTGCAGGTGAACCAGATGTGCATCACACCTGAACCATATCAGTGGCTTAATATCCTTCTATACCAATTAAACTTCATCTTATATTACTACATTCATCTCTGGATTTAAAAGGAACATTAAAATAGACTGAATGATTATTATTGATAGCAATTTTTGGGTGTCCATGTGAGACTAAACAAAGCTGCTTATAATATGGGGTTCTTACTTCTCTTGCTACGGCTTAGTTTTAGAAATTAGGATTGTCTAACAAAATCTAAACACATTGCAAAGCAGTATGAAGAGTGTTTGACCTATAGTCATCAATTTCTTTGCAGTATCTTCACAATGAGAAGAAGCTGCTGCACGGTGACATGAAGTCATGTAATGTGGTCATCAGAGGCAACTTTGAGACTGTGAAGATCTGTGATGTCGGAGTTTCTCTGCAGCTCGATGAGAACATGAAAGGTAAATATTTCTGTCATGAAAGCACTAAGTAGCTTTGATGAGAGTACAACTCTTGACAATATGTGTGTGGAAAGTGGCTAACAACTGTAAATGGGCGACTCCAGAAATGATAGTACAGTAACTTATTCATGATACGAGTTTAAAATCTGAAGCTGACAAGTAATTATACTAGATTTAGTGCTCCTACTTCATCAGAAGTATTTTTAATTCTTTGTGGTCTGTAATTATTGTTAGGGAGCTTTACTTCTATTTTGTATCCATACCTTTTGACTTTTTGTGGGCATATACTGGTGTTTACATCTGAATCGTATCAGGATATTTGTAGTGGTCATGCCAGTAAAATTACTGTTTTACTGTTGATAACCTGGCCAGGCTCTCTCATGGCCCAATATGTCAGATTTAACACTTATGTAGTTGTTCTTTTAATGTAAAGTGCCTTTGAGTATTAAGAAAAGTGCTTATAAATGTATTATTATTATTATTATTATTATTATGTAGACAAAGTAAGAACAGTTATCCAGTAAGTTGATGGCTGTCTTCTCTAAGCAGGGCAATTTTCAGAAAGAAGACCAAAATAATGTACTCCAACAATCACAAACCAGCCAGCAGTTCAGTGCAGTTCTTATTTGTGTAGCATCATTAGCAGCACACTTTCAGTGTAATTCTGTCATCTTGACTGGAATTAGTTTTATTTCAGACTGCTTCACCCTTTTTGTTTTTAGCACCACTATGGATTTATCACTAGTACAACAAACCTGTTATCAAACTTTTTTTTCCTCCCCCACAGAAAGTTCCTGTTGTAGTTACTTTTAATCAGCTTTATGTCAGTAATCTACACAAACCAGGCTGCATATGCAGCTGCTGTGATTTAAGCATTACAGAAGCGTTTGTTTAGTTTGTTTTTCTGCCACAGACAGAAACTGAGATCATCTGCCTCAAGTCTCTCTCCCATCTGGGTTGTTGGATCATGCTATTGTGATGAACCAAACCAACCATATGATTGTTTTGGACATAAAGCGCCATCCACCTATGAAAATGTTTTCTGTCCCCAGTGTCCGACCCGACAGTAGAGTACATTGGCACAGAGCCATGGAAGCCGAAGGAAGCTCTGGAAGAGGAAGGAGAGATCACCGACAAGGCGGACATCTTCGCCTACGGTCTGACTTTGTGGGAAATGATGACTCTGGCCATGCCTCACCTGGAGATGCTGGAGGATGGTGATGATGCAGAGGAGGATGAAGGTGAGTTGTGGCCACATGAACTCTGAAAGAACTTATACATTTATAGAAGAAATTAAGCTCATTACAAGCTTACTTTGGTGGAAAGCAGGTGATCAAGAGATGTCTTTAAACCACTCTTTTAAAACTTTTTTTTAAAGATAACATTTTAGACACTTTTTGCTTCATTGAATGCATTTTTGCTTGAAAAATGTTAATTACAAGCAGATCATGTTCATCTTCATGTGACAAGGATGATAATGTAGACAGAATCACGTAGAACAGTGAATTCTTTTAGGCATGTCACATGTTGCTGGGTTTGAATAAATGTTTGTATTTCAGAAGACTCGACTGAGGAGAGCTTTGACGAGGATTCCTACTACGAACGGCTGGGGACGCGGCCAGTGCTGAACGCTGAAGCTCTAGGAAGCTCTTACCGGAGGATGGTGGAGCTCTTTTATCTGTGCACAGAGGAGGACCCCAAGAAGAGACCATCAGCGGCTCAGATAGTTCAGGTGCTAGAGACCAACGTCCCGCTGGAGAAGGATCCCTGTGACGTAATTGTCATTGATTGATTTGCTCCTGTGCATTTTCACATTAGAGCTTTAAATTCGGAATGTCAGGGGTCATTTGTTCTGTAAGACTTCCAGAAATTGTTGATTTGGTTTTTCTTTTAGAGTAAATCTGAAATTCAATATTTAAGACTAAACAGGCACAACCTGAATGCCCCAGCAGGTCCTTACTGTTCTCATTTCTCAAACTTGAAACTGTAATCTTCAAGTGAGTTTGTCAAGCTTTTATGTGCAAATTCATCACTTGGTTGAAATCTTTTACCTGATTCCACCCCCCCCCCACCCTCTCTCTCTACATGTGTATATATAATGTTGGTCGTTTGTTTCCATTATAATTGTGTCTTCTCATTTTCTTTAACTTCTCTTGTATTTCTGTCTGTGGTAACAACTATCAGTACTTTAAATTAAACACTGCAACTTTTGATCTTTTTAAAATATCTTAAAGCAGCGGTGTCAAACTTTATTTTATTCTGGGCCACAACATCACCATGGTTACCGTGAAATTGCTGTTTTTTGTTTAATTTTCTCAACCGGCTATGTTGGCAGATTTCCCACAGGTTCATCAGCTTGGTTGTAAAATTAATTTAAAAAAATAAAAAGGTGAATTTTTCTCTAAAAATCTCATTTCACAAAATTCATGACCTTTATCATAAAATGTAGGCTTTTGTACAAAAATCACATTTTCTCAAATAATTGCAATTTGGTTGTAAAAAAATTTTCTTTTTGTAAAAAATTAATTTTTGTCAATATCAGATTTTACAAAAATCATGCCTTTTATCAGTTTTCTACTTGAATCAATCATATTTGTAAAATCACAACTTGACTTTAAAAAAGTGGTAAAATTGCAAATTTGGAAATCATTGTACAAATTGTGACTTAATTTAAAAATACTTTTTTTGTTGAAAAGTATCAACTTTTTGCAACATTTTGCACATAAAATTACATCAGTTGTAAAACTCAAATTTTTATAATTTCAACATTTTGTCCAAAAAAAAAAAAATCACAAGTTTTATAAAAAGTAAATTTTACAAAAATGAACTTTTTTGTAAGGTCCTGCTGCCTCAGGAGATGGAAGACTTGCTGTTGTAAGTAGAACCATGAATTCTGCTACCAAAACATCCTGAAGGAGAATGTGCAGCCATCTGTTCAGTTCTGCAGCAGGACAGAGCCAAAAACACCAGCAAGTCCACCTCTGAACGGCTGGAGAAAAACTAAATGAAGACTTTGGAGCGGCCTAGTCAGAGTCCTGACCAGAATCCAATTGAGAGGCTGTAGCAGGACCTTAAGAAGGAGCTTCATTCTGGGGCTGAATTCCAGCAATTCTGCCAAGATGAGTGGACGGACCAACATTCCTCCACAGGTGAAATGGACTGGTAATCACCATTTCACACAGAGACATGTTTCCCTTTAATATTAAAAACCACTTCATTTAAAATCTGCATTTAGTTTACTTGTGTTACTTTATCTGATATTTAAATTTGTTCGATCTGAAACATTCAAGTGTAACCAATATGCAAAAATAAATAAATGAATCAGGAATGGGGCAAATACTATTTCACACTGTACATTTGTAACATCATCCCCATGTAGGTGATGCAGACATGCTCAGGCTTTGGTGGAAGAACAGTTTACCTAGAAGCTGTTACCTGCTCTTGTGGCGCTTTCAACCACATCACACGACTGCAGCAGATCTAGTAGGAGGTTTGTCTCTTCATATGTGACAACTTAGTTCAATTTATTTATAACTTATGCCAGTATATGTGGTTAAAATGTTATGGAAGGAAGTTTATTAGCGGTCTTCATAGTCCAGGACCTTTGTAGTAATCTACATAATTGTGACTAAACTAAACGCATAATACCGCTCTTTAAGAATGACTTCAAGTCTCAAACACCAGTCAAACAACAATCATGGAACAATTGCAATATGTTTATTAAATCTGTGCAAATAGAAATGCTCCAAACAAAAATGGGTCAGTTTGCGTCAACATTTTCAACCTTGATCTAATACCAAGAGAAAAAAAAACAAGAATGTGCATAATAAAAGCATTTGTTCAGGCTGAGGTAAAAGGCCACAACAGATGTACGTTTATGATGCAAACCTCACCTAACATGAAAGCACTGATGTGTCAACATCAACAGTGAATCAGACGGTGCTGAATATAAATACTGAATGATGCATCATATGACTTTAAAACCTAGACCTACTTCACCTCGAACACAGACGGACTCCAGCGGTGAAAGTTTCCATAAAACCACAGCCTGACCTGAACAGTTTTGCATCTTTTAATCAACATCTGAAGTGTTTCCAGGTCTCAGGCAACAAAGTTGTAAACCAGGAAGGTTGGTGTGTTGCAGTATTTGGCGGCGAACTGTTTGCCGTCTACTGTTGGGTCTGAGAAGGCGACTTCTTCCTTGCTTAGATGGCTGCCGTACAAGAACGTGCTCCTGGAATAAACGACACAGACATTTAATTAAGACGAGCTTCAACTCTTGGGAAGTTTGCTTTAAGACTGATGTTAAGATGTTTTTATCATTTGGAAATGGTTTATCTGGAGATGGAGGTAAACTTTATCTACAGATGAAGGATATTTTCATTTCATTAATGCTGTAAAAAATGAAAAAGAAAGTCTTAGCTGTCTGCAAAAGATACGCAGATCAATTGTAACTTTTACTGTGGTTACAGTAAACGTGCAGCGACACCTACAGGTGGAGTTAGGACTAGTTATGATCAGAGAAATACTACTGGAAGCAAAAGATTAATTCCTCTTTTAATCCTATAGTTTTGCATAAAACTCACAATAAATAAAATAAAAATCTGACTGTTGTGCTTCTTAGAGTTAGACAAATACAATCTGAGGTGACCAACATCATAACTTGTTTGTTCTTTTAAACAAAAATGAATAAATTATCTGAGCGACAGGACGTTTCCTCCTAGAGCTTCCAGGCCAGGTGGTGTCAACCGTCAGTCATCAGCAGGTGCGCCGACCTCTATTTTAGCAGTTTGGAGAACTGAGCTATGCGTTAACATAATGCCAAAGGGGAAAGACACAAGCTGCATGTAGAGACAGATTATTCCCAAGTGGAAAAGCCCTCACCCTAACGTGACGTCAGACCTTGCAGTGCTCAGATAAATACAAAGGCTACTTCTCAGAGCCTAAAGACACCAGTAAACATGTCAAATGTTGAAGTCCATGACAGCACGATCAAAAGACTGAACAAGTATGTTTCGTTTGGAAGGACCGTCAGAATAAAACCTGTCATCTAAAAAGAGTGTGAAAGCACAACTGAGGTTTGTAAAACTGTATCTAAACAAACTAATACTTCAGTGAAGGCGCACAGACAGAAAAGAACAAACTCTGGTTGTTTGATGAAAACCAAAAAGTATTTCAGCAGGTGAACTGGCAAGCTGTCAATCACTGGGCTACTGAGAATTGTCCGCTTGAGTCATTCCCCTTTTTGGCTTAACTTTTGTTAAATGAATAAGCAACTAAACAAACAGATATAAGACAGAGGGGGGAAAAAAACAAAAGTCTTTTACATCTGAGGTTGGATCTGCCTAATAAGACTCAAAGTAATCTATTACTTATGTAACTAACCCTTTACACCCACCTGCTCACCTCCCAAAACACCTGACTTAACACCATTAAAACAGAAGGTCAGTAAAGGTGTTTGATCCCACCTGACTACGTCCATCATGCGGGTAGCGATGCCCTTCCGCCTGGCCAGGCTGAAAACCCAGATCCGACTGATCCCACAGAGAGCTTGTTCAGGGACGGTGGAGCAGCACCAGGCTCTGTGTCGCTCCATGAAGTTGTCCTTGGTCATATCCTTCTGTTGATCTGGCTGCTCGAGGACTCTGTAAGCCTGAGGGAGACACGGGACATCTTCACGTGACTCCTGAGACCCAACAACCGCCTCAGCCGGCATTATGTGAACTTCAACTGAATGAAGAGAAAGCAAACATCCATCCGGGAAAAAAACAAACAAAAAGAAAGCACATTCCGACCTGTCGTATTGGTTCAGCAACGAGACACCCCACCACCAGATGCTCTGTATTTATGAACAGATAGGTTTTAGCCTGTGTCGGTCTGCTCAGAGTCACCTGCTGGAAGCCCAGCTCATTGTCAGCAACATGCCGCACATCCTCAGCCTGAAAGCAAGCGGCAAAAAAGCCACAAAAACCAGGATTAACGTCAGAAATCTGTGTTGAATTTTACGTTTGTCCTCCTGGTTGTCGTGGGTACGCACCTTTTTGACAGCATATTTGGGGTCATCTGGCAAGACCAGCAGAATCTTTCCATCCCAGAACTCAGCCACCACCCGCTCCTTCTTCCAGCCCTGGAAACGCAACAAAGGGAGGAAAAACAAAAACAAAAACAGTCAGAACGTAACAATTGATGGTTATGCATTCTAGCCAACAGGTGTCTGCCCCACAAAATGTTTAAACACTAGAAATTGGATAAATTAAGAGATTATTTTGCTGATAATCCTCCAACCAGGATCCTCCGAGGCTTCAGAAGTTCACACAATCTGTACTTGAGGACAAAAAGCCACGCAAAAAGATAAAGGTAGGTTCAGTTTATTAACTTCAGTAGAAGTGACAGCGTTCAGGACCTGGAGCCTCATGAACACACAAACATCTTGGAGATGGGGAAACTGCTGATTTATATGCAGAAACATTCATGAGCTCCTACCAGCCATTTATGGTAGAATGTGGGTGTGTTGAAGGTTTAATATGCAGCAAATCCACCTGGTCTGTGATTTATAGAAACTTGCTGATTTTTGGCTTTTGGCTGTATGTGAACGTTCAGTAAAGATCCTCCACAGTTTAAGAATGACGCCCCTGAAATGTAAAGACAACTCCTACACTAGTGTTTCTCAACGGGGGCGGTGCTAACCTTTTTTTTTTTGTGGGGGTGGGGTGCATTTGCTTGAAGGTTTAAGCTTGAAGTTTACACTAAAGATGCACAACAATACCAGTTTAAATTTTGAACTACTTGCAAAAAATTGTGGTCTGCAACATTAAAAACATGCGTTCAGGTTTGATAAATCCATTTGCAGGTGCTAAATTCATATACTTTGACTTGGTGGCTTCTGGTGCACTACAGCTGAAACTAACGTCTCTGCAGCGCAGTAAAGAAACTGGCAGAGAAATAGAGGTGAAGGGTTCCCACTAGTTTTCCAGAGTTTAAATTAATTTCTTTTGAAAGTTAGCCTAACCATTCTGCTTTAACCCTTTTTAAGTGCAATATTGTTTTCCATTAGAACAATTAAGCTCATTGTTTGCCATTTCTGATTGACTGTTGTTTAATTAACATGAATGTTAGATTGAGCGCTGTTCCTGATTAATTATCACAAACAGCAACCAATTAAAGTTTGAACTGAAATGTTTGGCCGCTCTGATTGGCTGCTGTCAGGCCTACCTACTGGAAATGTATTTTTTATTCTTGTGGCTTTTTTTTGTTTCCCAGGAAACTAATAAATGTGTCATTCAGTGATCTGCTTTTTTTTTCTAAAAAAAAATAAATATATATATATTTGAAGATTGTTTTTGAAGATAAATACAGATCCAGCAATAATGATAACAACAACAACAATAATAATCAGTGTAAGTAGCTACATCTTATTTGATTGGGGGGGAGGGAGGGTAAGGGACCTGGATAATGGGGCCCAAAAAAGGTTGAGAACCACTGCCCTACACCGACCGAATCTCACATCATAATTTTAATATGGTGCAGGATTCTGAAAGTAAACAACACTTTCACCAGGATTCGCTCCTCCAGCAGATTGTCACAGATGAGGAATAACCTGCTCTGAGTCTACTAAGTACTGGTAACCCCTCCAGAGGTCTAAACCTTCAGATGTCTCAGAGACGGAAGTCTTACCACAAACTTGATGGAGCTGAGGAATCGCTGGTGGAACTGGTTGTGCTGGAAATTGTCCTCTGGGTTGTCTGCACTGTAAACCATCCCACATGAGCTGCAGGTCGTCGCTCCAAACTGCTTCTGACCAGCATCCTGAAAATTACAGTCCAGAGAAGTCAGATCAGTCTCCATTTTCTTCTCATCCCAGCACACTTCTGACAGAAATCACAGACGGATGCAGACCACCAGCTAATAGAGAGATATAACTTTATTAATCCCCGAAGGATAATTCAAACGCAGCAACAGTGTCGAGTGTCGTTTCAGAACGCTGCATGTCAAAGTCTGGGACCTGAAATTAAATAAGACTAAACTCTGGGTCATCTGTAACTGGATAGGCCTTTTTTCCCTCCACAGTTTAAATAGATGCTTAAGATTAAAGACATGATTTAGAACCTTCTGTTTGCAGTAAATACATTTTAAAAATTGTAGGATTATGTGTGGAATTTATTTCTTTATAGGAAGGAAAATTTTGACTTTGACTTTTTTTTTTTGCTGTTTGTAAACCAAAGATAATTTAAATCAAGCTAATGACAATCATAAACAAATAAAATACAAATGACAATAAGTCACTGAAGCATCCCTCCCCAGATTTTACTGGTTTTCATCTAAAACCCATCAACATTCATGCACTAAAATACACAAACCAAAAAATAAAATTAAAAAAGGACACAAATGGAGGAATAACTTACAATGATGAGCTGGTCGCTGTCCTGCTTCTCCTTCCTCCTGCGAAGGCTTCGTTCCTTCGCTGCTGCAGGAGTTGGTGGTGACATCACAGAGCCAAGCGGGCTGCTGCAGGACACCGGAGGCTGCGGGGACGGATTCTTTAACCTGCGGGGGGGGGTTACATATCTAAAACATGATGTCAACTTGTTTTAGCTATTATACAATATATTCTTAAGCCTTCCTGGTGAGTTTAACATCATCACTATTTACTCCCAACTGCTTAACAGGATAAACATTGAATGTTTCCAGCATATTCAGATCAGTTTTGCTGCACAAGTAAAAAAAAAAAAACATAATAATAATTTATATATATGTAGTAAAACTCACCTTTTAGAGGCAGCACCAAATATAGGATATACTGCTGCTAATTCTGGAGAAAAATATAAATACAGTGATACAGTGAACATTAGAATGGGGAGGGAGATAGATAAAAAAAAAAGAGACTGAATCAGACTTGTTATAATCAGACTAAACATTGTGTGTATTTATTTACTTTAAAAAAAAAAAAAAGACGAAGGAGAAAACCTACCTTTGGGGGAACTAGCTGATTCTATAGAATCAGAGTCTCCTTCAATCAGAGAATCATCCTAGAGACAAAAAAAAAAAACTTTCAGAGTAGAAATCAAGATGCACGTTTTAAGATTACGAGAAGATTAAGGTTATTAAAAATACGATCACATAATAAGATATTGATCGATCTCAATCCCTGAATGTCTTAAACACAGAAGCGGTGATGTGTGACGCGTTTACCGGAGCGCTGAAGGGAGAAGCAGCCGGGTCCACGTCTGCTGTCGGGGTCGTGGACAACAAAAGCTCCCGCCTAACTTTATTAGTAATTTCTGTCAACTCTTTAGGGGAGCTGAAGAAGAGATGAGACGATTATCATTTTCTTGAAGAGAAGTTTCATCTTAAATCAACAGTTCAGCCAAACAACAAAAAACAGGTCGTCTCATCATCTAGTCAAGAGTCCAAACATGTTTAAGAAATGTTTAATATATGACATTACTCAGACACATTTATGCATTAATCTTTAACTGTATTAATCTTTTAATTTGCAAAAATAAAATCTTGCAAGCAAGTCATTTTTCTAAAATTCACTTTCACTGACCTGAAGGTTTGAGGCTGGTCATCGGCGGCGTCCATCCAGTCAGCGGGGTCAAACTTTGACCTCAGCTTGTTGCTCAGCTCCTGCAGAGCAGCACAACAAAAGATTTATGAGTGAGAATGCAGAGGCGAGACTTTTCCAGCCAACAAAAACCCAGAAAACAGCAGCAAACTACATGTACAAGGAGGAATGAGTAAAGGGGAGGTTTTAAAAACATTCTTTTAAAATCGTGTGAATATTGATGAAATACACGACTGACAGCAATGTTTGACCAAAAGATTAAAGTTTCTTTTCTGAATTTTCCAACAATGACTTCACTCGTGCCCCAAAAACAATGTAGAGCTGCACTTTTAGTTCAATATTCTAGATGTTGCACAGAAATATTTGTTGGCAGTTTTTCCATCGAGTCAACACAAATTACACAGATACGAAAAGCCAGATTCAGTTTTGTGCTTTGAATGCGTGTTGTTACATCTGCTCTGACTGAACCTCTGAAATAAAGGGAGAGTCTGAACTACTTTGGTGATGGCTGAGCACCTTGTTCTGGAGAACACACACCTGTGCCGGTTTTTTCACCCCTTCAGCCGACTGCTGCGCTGGTTTCACGCTCGTCTTCTGCGGCGGCGCAGCTTTGCTCTTCACGGGAACTGAAGCTTCTCTGGCTAAAGACTTGGAGGCAGATTTTTTGTACATGGATGCAGGTTTCTTCCCTGTTCCAAAGAAAGCAGCGCCCACATAGATGTTTGGCCTTGGTTTCCGGAAAACACCGAAAGTGATGAGGCTCTTGTTCTCTGCTGGTTTGCTGCTGGTGGGTGCAGAAGTGTTTGTGGCAGCTGGTTTTTCAGCAATACTGTCAAATGAAAAGATGCCAGAGATTTAAAAGAAAATAAAACGCATGCTAACACACTTGATTGGATGGAACATGAATGAAAACAAACCTGCTGCTGAGTTTGGGCAACTTTATTGACTTTACAGCTGCTGTGTAGCTTTTGAAGCCCATCTTTCCTTTTTTACCAAATCCCAACGATGCTTTCTTGGCTTTTTTGTCTCCTCTCACAACCTTCCTCGTTTTCTTTGCTGGTTTTTTTTCCACAGGAGGAGAAGGAGCGGTGGGAGGAGGAGAAGGCAGACTGTCCTTTATAGCCTTCCTATCGAGTGGGGTGAGATAGATGGGCTTCTTCTTGCCATAGAACGAGCTTGTGAGAAGGGAGCGTTTAGATGGAGATTTACGAGGCGATCTGGCTGGTGACCCTTTAAAAAAGAAACAGATGAAGACAAGAAAAATTCAGACCACTTCAACGTGGAAGGATGGTTTTTCCTGTCCAAAAAGCAGCACCACTGCCAAACATTTTACGCTGTATTACCTGCTGGTCTACGTGGGGATTTCTGTGGCGAGTAGAGCTTTCTTGGAGATCTGCGCCTCACTGGAGACACCTCCTCCCTCACCCCCTTCTTGGCAGGATGACTAGTGCTGGTGACAAAAGAGCAGATCAGAACCCGTCCCAGTGCTGCATGGAAATGCTCTTTAAATTTAACGATTAGAAGCTCTGGAACCAGGAAGTCTTCTAAATTTGAATTTAGAAGGTGAAAATGGAGGTCATATCCAACAACAGCACACGAGTATAACGCGAGAGCAAGTTAGCAGGACGACGCTTTAAAGAAGTGACTACTGTAACTGCTCGTTCACAGTTTACCTGTTGGAGTCCAGAGACGAGAGCATCCGCTTTCTGGTGGTGGGGATCATTTTCCTCAATGCTCACCTACAAACTGTGACATTATTAGGTCTTCTTGGTTAAAAAGAAACAATCACAATTTAAAATATTTACGTTTTAGATGTCCTTAAAAATACACTGCTGCATGTCAGAAACGATGAAAAAAACCCCCAGAAAACTAAAAACAGTGACAGATGCATTAATTAGTTTTCAAAATAAGTATTAAAAAAAATGTGAATAAAGCTCAAAATCACTTTTATTTCTAAACATGCAAATACAGTAAGAACACTCTGTTCCAAATAAAAACATGAAGAAAACTTTAGAGAAAGTGAAGAAAAAGGAATATCAGACTTGAATATCAGCGTGTGGTTCAGTTAGTGATGTAGTTCATTCTGTGTAAAAACGTGTGCAAACAGGTGACTCAGATTTAAGTACAATCACTCTAAATGTTGCTCATGCTGGTTGTACGTGAAACAGGTCGTTCCCGACAGTGTTCAGAAAAAAAAGCATACTTTGATTTAAAAAGTATACTGGAGAGGAGAAAATGTATAAAGAAGTGCAATAAATGAGTCTGGTCAGATAGAACGTTCTCAAATGTTTTTGAACAACAACAACAAACACCAGAAAGACCTGGAAGGAAACAAAACAACCATTTTAATGAATCAAAGAGATGTCAACCAATGATCAGCTCCAGGGTGACCAAAGATCTAAAGTTACCTGTGAGGACTGGAACAATTAGAAGACATCTATGTGAAGACAAGATATCAGCAAGAAGCCCCTGAAAACTCCCACTGATGAAAAAAAATAATAATAATGTGCTGAAGAAGTTAATTTACCAAAGGACACACTGAAAAGAAATGGAGCAACTTTGGACTGATGAAAGCTAGATTGATGTTTCTGGGTCACACGACCCCCAAACACTAAATTAAAGACACAGAAGACTGAAGACAGTGAAGCATGGTGGAGTAAGCATCATGATATGGGAAGGTTTCTCATACTATATTGTCAGGACTATTCATCACATACTGGGATCATGGATCAGTCTGAATGCATCAGATTTCTAGAAGAGGTCATGCTGTCTGATGCTGAAGTTGTTTTAACACAACAACGACCTTAAACGCACCAGTAAGCTGCAGCATCCTGGTTCCAGACCAACCAGATTAATGTTTTGGAAGGTTCAGACCAATCCTGGACCTGGATCCAATAAACTTTAAAGAAATCCAGTGATCCTGGACTGGAATACCTGTTCACAGGTGACTCCATGAACACAGATGTGAAGCAGCTCTCAGAAACAGATGTTAAAGAACTAAATACGAGTTCAGAGATTCACAAGAAACATGAATCTATGAGCATTTCTCAGTTTATACAGTAAATGTTCGAAGATCGG
>JBAMYA010014005.1:0-17290 GCA_037176975.1 Arrhamphus sclerolepis | reverse complement strand
AGTGACAGGAAGCTATGCTGAGGTTAACTAGCCTTATAGCCTACATCCTACATCCTACATCTTGCTGTCTGCAAAAGGCAGAGTAAGTTAAACGTACCATATAACTCCCACAAGAGCATACAATTCAACACAACTGTACAAGCATTGTTTTAATCGTTTTAACCGAACATCTAGAGCTACGTAAACAGAGCGAACATGAGAGCACCCGACTGCAGACGTCAATATTGCAGCGTGATGGAATAATCTCCCGATCAAACTCCACTACCGAAAGTCATAAACTGCCTCTGGAATCCGGTTAAGATACAAAAATTTATTCAACAAAAACAGTGATGCAGTTAAGTGTTGTTTTTTTTCGCTCAGCCGAGCCTTCTCTGTTGCTGTGTGGGGCAGCCTGTGTCAGTCACCTCTTTCACTCCCCCTGACTCCTGAACATCACTCACTCATCCAGACACTGTGGTCTCATGAGGAAACACAGCTTTGGATATACAGTTTTTCTTGTTTCCGAATACATATATTTTTTAAAGTATTTGTTCAAAATAAGAATTCGTAAAAAACGTGTTATTTGTGCCTTTCCGAATATCGTATTCGGGTTCAGCTCCACCCCTAATAGATAGATAGATAGATAGATAGATAGATAGATAGATTGAACTTTATTAATCCCCGAATGGAAATTCAAATTTATAGGTGGACTATCTGAGCTTAGAAATTCCAAAAATGTCTTTGTTTCAAAAAAACACCTCAGTCTTCCTTATACTGTAAAAATACATTATATGTCAGGCTCCATGGCTTTCCTTCTCTGTTACTGGAAATAAAATAAAACAAAACAAATCTCTGTTGAGTTGTTGTAAGTGTTGGATCAAGATTGTCAATTGTACTTATCATCTTTGTTGTTCCTCCATGGATTATTTTTACCTTACAGGTATCACAAATGAAGCATTTTATACCTAAGATTTAGAGGAGAGGGACTTTGCTTGTGGCGTTGGAAGTGAGCCAAATACATAGCTTGTCTCAGGACGGCACAAATAATGTGTTTATCAAACTCAGGTTAGTCTGTGCGGTGTTTATTGTGTGTTTTACTAACTAAAAAAAAAAGAGCTGATTGAACTGTAAAATTGATCAGTTCTGATCAGCAGCTGAGCAGTGCAGTGCATTCACTTAATATGAAATAAACAAATCTCTTTTAAATCACTCTCGAAGTCACTTGACAGTCCATGACAGTTGAGACAGGATGTCTGGATAGAAGTCTAAATTCAGTTTCCAAATTTTCTGTAATTACAGTTAGTTGTAATCCAAATAACTTGAATAACTGAAATAACTACCATTTGCCAACGGCACATCTAGTATTAAAGATATCTGTCAATAACTGATACAACAGCAACTAATATTTTCATATATACTTTGATAATGCTATAACCCTGTCAACACACATCTGATTTAGATGTTTCTCTGATTTAATTAATCAGTTGACTATGCCAGTATTGCCCCTCAAGTAACTTTTGGAAAGTAGATTTAGTGGTTAAGCTCTGGTTGTTATGCAACAATATTAGCCCAGGAACATATGACAGAGATAAAAAACTAATTAAGACCTCCCAGGTAACCAGCCAACGGTGGTACAGATGGAGAACAAAAATAGAGTTCACATGGATGCAACACGTAATTACATCACACTGCAAGGTCAAAGGGGTGACAATCATCCTACATTATGAATTAGATTCAGTTTGGCTGAAAACACTGCTGTTACTGAGACTGTGACGCATGTCCAGGTCGCAAAAATGGTTTTTTGGGCATAGTTAGTGCCAAGAACGAAAGAAAATATGTCAGCACAAATTGCACGAATAAAAGCTGAATGGTGCTGACATAACTGAGAGAGCAGTTTCTGTTACTCTGCGCTGTGCTCTCGTCTCCAATCAAAATTGCTCCTCTGTCTTTTCTTATTGGCCTTCGCTAATGTTCTGAAAAACAAATAACTAAAACTAAAACAACAGCTTCAGCTGTGAATGTAATTTTGAACTGAGTCTAGGTAAACCAAGATTATTTGATTATTTTGTCCTGCAGGATTGCATGGTATATACTGTTGTAGAATGTATTAACTTGTGCTGTTTTCTACATGGGTTCATTTTCAACCTAGCTCAGTTTGATCTGTATAGCACTTTTCAAATTCAAGAACAACCCAAAGTGCTTAACAGAGCAAAAAGCAATCCCAATCTGGATGACACTTGCCAGGAAAAAAAAAGGCATCTGCTGGAAGCTTTGGAGAAAAAAGTTCCATTCATACATTCTCTCCATCTGAGGAGGTTCTGCATTGAAAAAGGACGCTGACTAAGGACAATAGGCTGACAAAGCAGCGATCTTTTTAATGATGTCTCCAGCAGAGAAAATTGCACAAAGACTGTTGAGACAGCTCATCAGTGAACAAACCCCTCCCTGAACATCCTTTCCCCTGTGGCTGTAAACAAGCTTAAATGTGTGATGTGATCATAGAGGTGTCAAGGGCGAGGAATACCAACAAGGCTATTGAATTTCAGTATTAGTGAAGCTATGCAGTCCTGACACGAAGTCCTTGAGAATATGCCTTTAGTGTTATTAGCTAATGCTCATGCGTCATCAAGGATCGCATACCAAAATCATGTCATTGTCACAAGTTTAAACAAATAAATATCAAGTTACTGCATTTCCCTTGGCGGTGCAAAGGCAAATGAAGACTTTTAAGATAATTAGCCTTGAAACAGCAACTATGTGTGGACAAGTTTTATAGGATGTTATACTGAAGTGATGCATTCTTGCTAAGCAAGGCTATATATAAATCACATATAAGTTGCATTCATGCAGAAAGTACAGTATAGGTTATGAGGCTAGGAGTTCAGGTACTGTCTGATTATGATTCATGGGCAAGGAATTTTCCATACTTAAAGTTTTATATGACCGTGTTCATTAGATGCTATTGGTATAGCAGACCCGAGTGGTTACAAAAGTGATGGAAACAACAGACCATCTTGCAGTGGATCTGCAAAGCCCATCAATATGTTGACATTTTGAATCAGAAGCACTCATTCCTAATTTTGATCTAAACCACACACTTGGCCATTTGTCTTGTATGCCTGTAATGTTGATAAAAAATGTGTCCACAGATGCACACCTGCCAAAGTACTCAAAAAAAATCTGAGCTATGGTACGACATCTCTAGGATGACACGTGCACACAGAATCAGTAGGAGAGCTGTAATCAGATCGTAATTATCTGGGCAATAAGTTTTCCTGCTTTGAAGCAGGACGTTGAGTTATGCGGCAACACCCTGAAACATGCTGGACAATGTTTGTGGATATTTATTGCCCGGTTCTCTTAACTTCAAACAAAGTTCATTGCCACAAGGCAAAGACCTTTCGTTTTCGTTTCGACATTTGCGCGGTTTCCTTTGAAAGCGGGCGCACATGCACCTGTGCTCATTTGGAGGGTGCTGAGATTTCTAAATCAAGTAATCAATAGCCATGTCAACTGCAACCCCCAAGGACAAACACACATTTAAAAAAAAAATGCTGTGAAGAAGCTTGAACATGTGGTTGATATCAGCTATCTGGGCCAACATTCCTAAAGAGCACCTCTGTAAATCTAGCTACCGCTCTTATATAATGGAGGACTATATGTATTATTTAGAGGCAAGCTTGCTGGAGCATCGAAGGTTTAATGGACTCAGTCCTGTGCACGTATAACCTGCACATTAGTTATAGATGGCAAAACCAAACCTCAAGCAACTGTGTGAAAAACTGGTCATAGAGAAAATTACAATGATGCTCGTCACACACAACACAAACTCTGCAAATAACAGACCCGGAATTATCCAAACTACCCAGTGCCCTTTTTTCTGTGTTTCAGCATCCACACCCATCTATTAAATTTTAGCGATCTGTGATGTATTGATCTGTTTCTCAGAAACTAAACTGATTTTACAGAGGCCTTCCAGCAAATGCCATCTTCTCTTTCATACAATGACAATGCAGTTTTTTGCTAAACAGTTGTGAATCTTATCAAGGAACATGAATGCCTTCTGAAACAAAAATACACAAGTGTGAAAACAATTACTAAAAAAAAAAAAAAATACAGGAAAGAGAGTACGTATATGACAGCCTACACACATACACCTGCTACCTCTGAATGTTTTTATCACTCACCTGCCAGTCGGTTCTCTCGGGCGGGCTTGCTGAGCTTATCTAGAGCTTTGGATGTAGACGACCTGATGTGGTCACTGAAGGACCTTTGCAGTAGCAGCAGCCTCATGGAGCGAGACATGCCGATGGGAATCAGCCAAAACCTAACCACGTCAGTCTCCTACGCACACCTGTTCCTGATCAGTCTGATCCACGTCTTTCCCCTGAGGCTGATTTTTTAGCTTCTATGTTCAAGCATTTTGTCAACACTCCAACATTCAGTTATAATCTGACTATTTACTCCAGCATCTGGCCTTTATTATCTACATCTACCTGGCTCTGTGGTGGGCTGGTTTCTGCCTCCCTCTCTTCCTCACTCTTCTGTTAGAGTCTGGACTGTACACTCCCATCTGCTGCAGCAAGCATCAGTGCGGTAACTGCTGGGACACATCCAGGCAGTGCTGCAACGCTCTCATATTATATTCTGCCTGTGTGTGTATGTGTGTGTAGCTAAGTGTGAGTAAGAGCTTTCTGACACAGGCTCCAGCGTTCTCTGCAAATTTCTAAGTGGTTCCCAGTCACGACTGGCATGCTATCTCGCATCTCTCCATTTCTTTTTTTATGCCTTTCTTCTTTTGTCAGCCTCATCTTCACATCCCCTCTGTTACCAGCGCTATCTTGTCTAGACACAGGCAGCATCAACACCAGGTACATAGCACATTACCCAAGGGAGTCTAGTTTGTTATAGAGTTACACTTATACAGGTCCAAGTATACTTAAAAATGTTGCAGAACTGAAATGAAAAGTGTTTACAAAAAGAGTGAATAAACAAGTATCAACTTGCTCTCACTTTTTAAGCAGCACTCACATGTACGATGGTGAAACTTATGGCACTGTCAGTACATTACACATGGACCTGAACATGCACCCCTCACATAAGGACAATTACTAATTGAGAAATACAAACGAATTGTGAGCCTTATGTAACAAAATATTAAGCTACTGAGATGGACAAAAACAACACAATGGACTCCATTACTGCTTCTGTGTTGATCGGATAATGCTGATTTAACTTCTATTAAGCAAGCACAACTCCCTGAGGTCTGTGAAGAGGCTTAGTAATGGCAACGGGACTCGTAAATGAAAATAAACAAACAGCACTACAGTAGCAGGGATAATTCTGAAATTGTTCCATATTATGGCATTTTAAAACAAAAGTTAAAGATTTTGCAATTAATTTATTGCATCACATGTCTATGTACAGTCATAAGTGTAGACATCTCCGTTAGCCATATTTATGGCTTCTTTCACTTATGACTTCTTTCACAGGTTTAACCAAATTCAGCTTTTCATTTTGTTTTGATTAGCTGTTTTCATTGCTGTAATTTTCTGTAAAACAAGCTTAAGCTAAGAAAAAAAAAATCTAATAAACTCATTGTAGACCATAACAGCCAACAGGCTAATTTAGTATCCAGATAGTGATCGTAGTAAAGTATTTAGCAGCTTTAGAGGTGCATTTCTTACTCATAGTGTTGGATGCAGAAAACAAAAGGATGGATAGGAGTTTTTTTTTTTTTTTGAGAAGTACTTTTGCTGTTGCCTGAAATTCTAGTTACACAATGATAGCAAACACTTGAGTAAATGTTTTTATGTGAAAACAACACATATTAATCACTGGTTTAAGAGAAAATTCCATCCAATCATTGTGTGTGACCATAGCAACTCAGTGGACCGTTGGCTTGTCTGTCAAACTCTTTTGTTCAGCGCACAGGCATTGCACATTTGTGAGCTTTGTAGGTGTGACTTTGGAAGCAGGTTTGGAGGAAGGTGATGGTACTTTTAATTGTGTCTTTTACTGTTTTTTTCCTACTTCTACCCAATCTTTAAAAAACAGAATGTGTGAACTCTTTTATTTGTGTGACCAGAAAGACAACAAAGGCTTTGTCCATAAATATGTCCAACTATGTCCATAACCCTAACCCATAAAACTGTTAAAGTTACACCTAGCATCTAGCATCTAGCACCTAGTTCTCTGGTAAATCCCACTCTACAACAGAAACTTCTAGATCTGCTGCTAATTTCATTTCAGTTTGTAAACATAGCTGTTGTGGACTAATGTGGATGGACAAAAACGTAAGCATTTGGAAACAATGACATGGTGATGCCAATTCGATTTCCTGTTCTGGTTACCAAGTATCCTTCCCTGATTCACCAAGTCTGTATCATGTGACCATCATCGGAAGATAAAAGAGCGTCCCAGTAGGTGGCAGTAATATATGTTTCAGGTTGTAAACTGACAACACTAGGACTAAATCTGTATTTAATAACACTGCAAATGCCTACATGTGTAGGAGAATACAACTATTGTATTACTGAAAGAATAGTATTCCGCAAATGTTATTTCCAGCTAGGTTTTCAGACAGTTTAATTTCATGTACACGTGCCCGGTGGGCATGGATGGCTATTGAGCTGGAACACTAGTGTTAATGTAGATTGGTTTTCTTTATGAAAATGGAATGAAAACAGATTTGTGTACACAACATGTAGCCTAAATTGTACCACGTCTCAGAGACAATTCTAAACATAAACTTCACACAGGTTATAACAGGTCATTTTGTTTTTATTAGTTTGTGCTCCATGTTGGCCACCCAAAAACTAATTTTGTGTCTGTCAGACAGCCCAATATCTGAGTGGTGTTTGTTATGTTCACCCATGAGCAGGATGTACTGTTCATTTTGACCTCCATTACATTCCACACTAAGCTCACACTTGAGAAAATCAGCCAATCATGCTGATTGCCCCTGTAAACGAAGGTAATGTACCCAGCATGGACTTACTTCAGGTTGCTGATAGCATTGTGCTCATCACGGCCGACTGACTTTATGGTCTCTCAAGGTTTGATGAGAGCAATAAGGCTTTTAGCAAGCCTCTAGTTTTTTTTTTCACAAACATCTCAACTGCTGATTGACCACGGACAGAACTTGTAGATGGGGATTAGGACACGATACAGAAAAACTATCAAGTTTTCATTCCATGCCTCATGTGACTTCTGAATCAAATTATTGTTTTTCGTGCAAGGGTATATGTTTACTCCACAATGCATACCATTTGCTTCAGTGTTCATATTACAACAATAAATCAGTGTGCTTTTCCTCTTAGATTCCTTTTACCTGTGATAAGTCAGAATGTAACATGGATATGGCAAGAAAATGTCCTGAATGGGGAAGGCGGAAGGATCGACAGAAGAAACAATGGAGCTCCCATACCTCAGGAAGGGGAGTCTTGCCAAAGTCTACGCCCCCCTACGACACGATCAAACAAGTGACTCCACAGCAGGAGAAGGTTACCTGACAACATACTGACCCACAAATGGAGACAGGAGAGGTGGGGTGGGCGTTCTGGGTGAACTTCAAACAGTGTATATATACAGTGTAAGAGGGCTTTAGATGTAAACGTCTGTGGAAAAACAATGCACTTCTCTAGTTTTTTAACAACATGGCCAAAAATGTGTCAAGTGGTTAAAGTATGTATGTCTGGGCGTGCCAAGCATGATTGTAATTGTGAGCAAGTCTCTTTGATGTGACAATCTGTTTCTTGTGCTGTTTTCAACCATACAATCCTCCTCACTGGCTGCGTAACTATAATCTTCTTTCGCAATGATTTAGGACACGGTGTGAAATATGAATAAAACTACAATGTAGTGATTTGAACAACTTTTAATTGAAGACTGTATTAAATGCTGAAACCGACAACTAAACATGTTTCTGTAATATTAGCACACATCTGGAATATTTCAACTTCAACCTCACTGAATACGAACGCAAGTTTAAAACCTGAGGGCTGAATATTTTTGAGGAATTTATTAATATAGGCAGAAGTGTAATCTGATTATAAGTGAAACACTGAGCATGTGTGATAGTATGGGCATAAATTTGTGAACACTAAATAAAAGAAGAGATGTTAAAGGTACCATGCTTAGTGGTACGGATACAGCTGAGGCTACTCTGCATCTGGGCTATATTTTTTTGCTTCTCTCATCCAAACAACGGTAAACTGTATAAAAGTAGGCTTTACAAAGGCCTGACTCAACTGGACAAATAAACAACTGAAATTCAATATCAAGAATGACTTGGAAAATTACGAATGGTTACTAGGTGCTGTTGAAAGAAAAGACTGAAGACAGTGAATTCAAAATGATATGTTAAAAAATGTAATTTAACATTTGAAATGTTGCCTTTGCATAATTTTCAATTAACTATAAGATTGGAAATATCTGCAAAACATTACATTGATGAAATTTAGATTTTAATTCATTTATTTTTTCATTGTTTTGAAACTGGCTTGTGTTTGTACCAGTTAAATCAAGGTACTGAAATGATCCCTCCTTCGAGACACAAAATGCTCTTACACTTTATTTCTAAAACTGGTTATGTCACCTCCTGAAAACCAAAAACCCACTTAAAACCAGCCAAGAATTGACAGAGGTTGCTAAACTAGAACAAATTCAGAAGCCCGGAGACGGCATGAGTACCTTAAACTAGCCTCGTCTCTGGGAAATTTACAATCCCAAAAGAACAATCACAGGTTGAAAAGGGCCTCATGCTTTAGCAAGATGCTCTAACTGCTCAGAAAGTTACCGGTTTAACAATTTTTCTTTCTTACTTGAAGAAAAAAATGTTTGCACTAAAACAGAGACAGCTAATGTGCAGAGCTGACTGCAAATTAGCTGTCTCTTTTCATGTGCAGTTTTGTATTTCTTTAAGTACTCCATGACCAGTGTTGTGATGAGTTCTGAGATCTGAATGATCTTTTAATGTATTTCAATCACATGGCTGGATCCTTCCTCAGCGTACATATTTAAGTGTCCTTGGGCAAGATATTGAACCATAGATTGATGCTCAATCTATATATGGTAAGACAAGATGCAGGATATTTGACAGGCAAAATGCTGAACTAATCATTTCCCTTCAATGTGTTCATTGTAATCTTCATTTGTAATCTGCTTTGAATAAAACACTTGCTAAGTGAATGTAATGTAACATAGTAGTCCCACACCGGTGTAATGGTAAGAATCCCATTACAATGCCTTTCCAGACAGGGCAGAGGAGACTTTTGTTGTTCTAACTCAGGGAGCTCAGCAAACCGAGTTCCTGTTGTAAATTCCCCCTCATACTGTGGTTTCCTGTTCAGCTAAAGAGATGGAAGCCCAATGAAAGGGCTTTCAAAACTGCCTCAAGTTAGCTAGTGAAACCTTTGTTTACTAAATCACTTTACAGTCTTACAAAAATGTACAGTATGTTTTGAACAATAGGAATACTTACTGTCATTAAAGACGATTCAACAGGAAACATGAGTTAAGAACACCCCACAACAAATCTTTTCAGATCCCAAATAATCAACTATAGTGCAACACTGATTAATATCAAACATGATAAAGTAGCAGGAAGAGTGTATGTTTTCAGGTAGGTGTTACAGATGTGAAATATAAACTAGATGACCTCCGGTTTGTTACAGTGCCAACCTCCATACAGGAAGCAAGGGAGAATGTGTTAAAGAGGAGGGAGGGGGGTGGAGGGAGGTGGAGGGGGGAGGGCCAGCTGGGGCCTTGGGGGGTATTTGCAGATGAACAGGGGAGGCCAGGAATCTGACCTTGTACAAACACAGTCAGTCCTGTACTGGGTATGGAATGATAGCCTAAAAAAAAGAATAAAAATAAAATAAAAAATAGGATAAGGATATGGATTAGGTAGATTCAATCAAAGAGCAGGAACAAATACTAGAAAAAGAAAACAAACTTGAGTCTGGAGCTATCATCAACTTGGCTCAATGTGAAAGCAGCTTCATTACATCTGTCAAAGAACCCCTACAGATTTGGCCATTGTCATAATAGCATGAAAGCTGCAGGAAAGCAGAAAGTAGCACACAAATTACAAAAGCAAATCATTCACTATGAGTTATTGATTTTACTCTGGCATTCCCTGAATTAAGTGAAAAGTGGTGTGGAAATATTCCCAATTTGAGTGATGAAAATGTTTACTGTTGGAGCCAAAAACCACAGTCACAAGACCTGTAGAGGAATGGTGAATCTTAAGTGCCATCTGTGTGAAAGGACATCATTTTTCCAGAGACAGATGACAACTGTATGTATGAGAGTTTTTCTCCAAGGATAGGATCTTTTTGGAAAAACACTTATTGCTGGATGATTTAATCTACAGTAATACGCAGTAATATATCATTATACCACTTATCAGACTTCCTTAATTCCATGTTTTTATGCATTGAAATATGTGTATATAATTTATAGTAAATATAAGATAGAGCTTTTGTCAGGCAGAGTGCCTACAGTCTCCATGTTAAGACACAATAGTAGATGTTACTATAACTGACTGAACCACAAAAGCTAAGTGGTAAATTGGAACTTTAACATTACAATTGTGTTGTTTTCTTTGAAGAGGCAAACTCTGGCCAGATGGCTGCGCAATCACAGGCAATTTATTTATTTATTTATTTTTAGAGGTATAATAATAGAATGTCTAAGTTTAGGATGACCAGAGTTCAATGTTCAGGTCAGGTTAAATAAAAACACTGCAAATGAGACATGTTGCACACAAAGCTACCAGCTCCCTATTGGGAGGGAGCCCCTCCCACATTAGAGCCCACTGAGGGTGTTAAACCACATCCAGTTTCCTCAGTTTTCCTTTCCTCCACTTATAGCTGAGGCAAGTGAGGCTTGGAGTCCAGGTAAAAGGTCAAGCTTTAACCCTGCTGTTGGTTGGACGCCCATCATTGTGTTCTGTGTTCGCACTGGTTTATATTTAGTTCAGTGAGGCACAGTGTGGTGCCTGTAAATTCAACTACAATCAATAAGTAAAAAAAAAAAAAATGAAAAAAAAAGGCAGTCCACTCCTTGAACCGGAATTTGTGAAATGTTGTCCTCAGAAGCTGTTACGCTGGTCGGAGAGTGAAGAGAGATGCTACACGCTCGGTTGTCCACATTCTTTTGTTGCATAAGTTTAAAAGTTGATAAGCTGATGCCAGCCTCCAGTGTCATGTGCTGCTAAGTTCATTTAACGGTCTAAAATCAGTTTTCAATCTAGACAAACAAGGTTTGTCAGACACTGAGAGGACATCTGCTGAGAAAAAATAAAATAAAATGCAGGAAATGTGGCATGGCCAACATTTCCACGTTGACAACACTGCAAAGTTAATATCTATGGAATATCTTTATGAACTATGTGAAGTTGACAGATTTGAGATGTGTCTTAGATCTGGCTCCCAGTCATTCAGAAGAAAACTGATCAAAGTGTCCTATTTTTGCCAAGAGAAACAGACACCTACTCTGGCTACCACAAGTGGAAACTAGATCATAAATTGCATGAAATCTGCACATGGCTGGATTCACGCTATACTGTTAAATTGCCATTTGATTAACAATTAATTGGGCCATTAAACTCTGGTCATTAAGTGAGTTTCTTCTAATCATGAAAATGGTTCCTTCATTATAGTGTCTGCAATGAGGAGACCAGAAGCATCCCAATATACGACCTCTGTTTCTACTTTGTTTGCTCTGCAGATACTAACATTCATTAATCTAGATGTGTTTTATATACTTTCAAAACTTGAGCTTCTTGGCAAATAATAATAAGAAATTGAATATGTCTATTCAGCACAAAATGTCTAAGACAAATATGGTGACATGAATAAGCAACCAAACCTTTGGAATTTACCAGTTTGCTGCATTAAATGCCATAAAATGTGATCTAACCTCCATTTACGCCACAATAACAGACACGCCGAATGTGCTTAAGTTGATAAAACATAAACAGTTATAGTATCTTTTATTCATTGAACATAAACACCGACTATGATTGCTTCAGCAAAAGCCCATTTGGATCTATGGTTTGCGCACCTCGAGTGCAGTTAGGGAAATTAGATTGTAGTTGTGAGAGCTATTTAGATTGACAAAAGATGGCATCCAGTTTTAGTTTGCTGTTCTTAAGAGGCATCTGCTGGAGTGAACAAGGCCTCACAGAAAGATACATTAAGGATTATAATGATTTGAATCTTTCCACTATGATGCGATACTTTGATGTTACGCTCAACGATGCCAGCACTTCCATTCCTGTCATCCAGTCACCAAAGATCATAATTTTATTTTAGAATTCATAACTTAATTTTAGGTTTTAGCCTGGTCAAATGAGCAGCAGTAGATATGTCACCATAAATCCCTAATAAGAGCCTGGCATCAGAGAAAGAAAAAGAAAATAGAAACGCTTGGCAACCTCAATGATATTATGATTACGAATTCCAGAAATAACTGTGAGACTATCAAATAAGTGCCATTGAATTCTATATGCAAAGAAACTCCATAGTCAATAACTACAAAGGGGAGCATTTGGAAATAATGTGAACCCTGAACTGCTCTTTGTTCTCTTTCTTCTTAATCTTTCCCTTGTTGTGTTTTCACTCACACAAGGTAAACCTGTCAACTTCCTGGATAAGAGGATGTGAGGTCAAAGAACTGAACAAGCTGTCTCTGAAGATAAGCACAAACTGAACACAAATCAATGCCCAGTAAGGGACACAAGACACAAGTGAGCAAAAGTCCATCACATTCCATTTTGACAAACACGTATCCATTCGAATCTATTCTCAAATCTGTCCGTGAGGTTTCCAAGAAGTGATAAAGATTCATGCTACTAGTGTTCCACGTGCATTATAGACTAAATATTTAATAAATGTTGCTCAAAACAACATTGCAGAATAACCATGTAATCTGCACGCTGGACACACATTCAAAAAGACCTACAGAAAGGACATGTGATGGCCTTTGGCTATTAAATATAGTTCCACAATACTATTAATGAATATGATATGATTTAACAAGGGTTTTCCCCTGGATGCTTTGATTACTAGACGCATAATGGTAATAAATTGGTACAGATAATAAAATTAGATTTGTTTTTTAGTTTTCTTATTTTTCTTCAACTCCACAACTGACATGTCACAAGATCACATTTCTGTTAATCTCTGTTACCATACCAAACTCGTGATAGGGACAGCCACGCAAACATGATTTATGACTGCACTCATCGTCTTCAGATGGCATGCGTCGAGTCATTCCTCATCAGTCTCAGACCTCGTCACCACCATTCTGTGACTGGCATCACAGGAAGTTGAGACGTGGCGGCAGTGGACGCGCCGTCTTCGTGCACAGGAGAGCCACAACACTGCCCACTACTCGCTAAGGTACATCCAGCACAGCAGGGAACTGTTTCACAACGGAGTGTCAGCTGTGGACGCCTCTTGTTAATCACTGGTGTGCTTCCGTTGATAGCAAAATTAACCATGAATAAGCCGTCTTTCATGGCAGTGTGAGCTGAAGCCTTAAGGGCATGACGTGTGATGTAACACTGTCACAAATGTGTCATTCCCAGGGGCTTCAATAGGGTAGATACACGGAGGGCTTTGAAGTGTCACAATGAACACAAGGCTTTGTGCTGTGTGCTCCCACAAAATTCCCATCATACCCCCAAGCCCCCCGCCATAATGAAGATGCAGATGGAGGTTACATAACATGCTTACAAGAGTCAGAATGATGTAAATGAAAAAAAAAGAAGTAATTATCAAGAATTTGTGACATTTTTGAAGTTGACAGTAGGTTTTTTATAAGCATTTGCTTCGCTGCTAAAAGAAAAAAAAGGAAAAAAAAAAAATGGGGCCTTTTGCCAAAGAACAAAACTCAAGCATGCACATAACATACACACACAGGAGCCAACACACCACACTACTGCACATTTCCCATAATAGGTTTTCAGACAGTGGCGTAATTAGAGGGGGAGACGGCGCAAAAGAGAGTGAGTGAGGACTCCCATCAGGCTTTGAGACGGCAGGGGGCAATATGAAAGCCTTGTCCCCATGTCGAACTACCTCTCTGGCATTGTTTACCGGTGAACTGATGACACAGGGGGTACTTAATGAACACTGCTCCCCTGCTGTCTGTCTGAAAGTAAGTCTGTCCATCCAGAGTTTGCTGATGACTATGTGCATTATCAGCATACCGCTGACGGAGAGGCCAGAGCCATGACAGAGGGAGCAGTCACAACAGACTGAGTCTGTTCTTTAGACTGGCCTACAAAAAGAAAAAAAAAACTTTAAACGTTGATGTTTGAAAATTAAAAAAAAAACAAAACAAAAAAACAAAGAAAAAGTTAGTTTTGTCTTTCTCAGGGGAGTACAACTATGCATAATTATTGTGAAAGTAAAGGATAAAAGCTTTTTCTTTTTAAATAAAAATCTGATTATTTGGGTTTTCTAAATTCTATAGGAAGGGCAATATATATATAAGGCAAATAACAATTTAAATGCAAACCTTCATGACTATTTGAAACAAATTGTTAATTGTCTGAAGGGTGCATCTCAAAAGTGCATCTGTTTTAACAGTGTAATATGCATCGTCTCAGTGTCAAATAAATGTCTTTCTTGGCTGTTCTCTAATAAATCTGCTCGATGAGGTGTCAATGAATTAGTTCACACATCCGTCATTCAACAAATACATATCACCTGAAAAAGGTTGATATGATTTGTAAAATATAAAGACAAAATATCTGTAAAATATGTAAAGAAAATATGGGGGCAAAACCAGGTAGTGGTACAAGTTTGGACATCAGACTCGACATCCAGTCTAGCTGTTATCTTGGGTAGGTAGCAGCTTGATGAGTTATAGGATGACGATAGGATCTTATCTACAAGTCCATGCAGTGTCTTCTACATAACCAGGGTCTGTCCTCCTCCACCCAACTTTAGTCTTTTGTCTCCTTCTGCTCTAAGTCCTCTTTGGCCCCAGGTTGTGAATCAGACAAGGTAATTCATTAGAAAACTGCCCCCAGAACATCCAGACATGACACCAGGTGGGGCTCTGCCCACATCTGATGGAGCTTTGCTTTTTTCATAGGACAAAAAAAAAAATGGAAAAAAGAATGGGTGATGCTATCACACCTATCAAGATTCTCAGCCAGTGAGCCATAAACTATAAGTAAAATGCATATAGGAGAGAAAATAAGAATGAAAAGATGAACAAGATCTTACCTGCTTTTTCTTTCTCAGGAACAACAGTGGAACTCTGGGAAATAAACGAGAAAAAGAGATTATAAATGCTTCATTTTGATGGGTTATTGCACTAAATAACATTTTTCTAAGCAAACACTCAACAATTCGTACAGAGAAAAAGCATTAATTTACTGTCCTGGTGCTATGAAAGCTGCATATGTGATCCTTTTGCATGTTTGCTTTCTCTCTCTCAGTTTTTGAAAGAAATCATCTGATTCATGAATCAGTTCAAGTTCACAGGCGGTTTACATCAGTTGTGTGGACTAAATATGTGGTTTTCAAATTGCTGAGCAGTGTTACAACAGTAATCTTTACTGGTCATCATAAAAAAACAGATTTATCTATGATGATCAGTTAATATAAAGACTCTAAAGGAATGTAGTTACATAGTTTTCTGATGTGCAAACATTTTGATAAATAGTCATACCAGATAATAAAACCACTGGAGGTGTCTGAACAAATACCACGTTGCTGAAAGTCAGCGCACATAGCACCATTTCCTTTGAGTCAGTATTGGTTCAACTCCAGCAGTCTTGAGTTATTACGGAATGAATCTTGAGATATTCAGGAATGAACACATTTTTAGCCACTGTATATTTTCATCCCACTGTGCACTCAATATACCCTTCTTTGGAACTGTGGTGGTTTAAGGATACACCACTGCATCAACAGAGGGTGTGGAGTAAAAATAGGTCAGTTGTTTGTGTGTAGAGGGCAACAGCGTGTTGGAATGCAAAGGTCTTTCTTGGCACTGACATTTGACCTCGGGGTCCTTGGCTGATCTCCACACCCTGACCCATTTTAATCCACAACCCCCTGGAAGGGATCCCTCTGAGTAAAAAGAATTCTTATAATGCACTTGCCGTGCCAAAACTTTGTGTGCAAATTGTATTAAGATTTCACAAGAAATTCAGTACATTCTAAACATATTTAATATCATCTTGAGGGAATAAGTCAAAAGATTGTTTTTCCCTCCTTACTGCTATTTTTACAGAGACTGAGGTCACTACCATATCTGCATGGTGACTATAAAATTATCAGAGGTTAATGGGTGAGTAAAGTGTAGAACATTACATGCCCCCAACAGTTCATCATCTTAGTCTTCCGCATTGGTCTTAAGTGACTAAAGCAGCGCAAAAGAATTTTCATGTTTTCTTCATGTTAAAATAACAGTTTTAAATTTCATGTGATGCCTTTTAGGAAGGATCATCTAGCTCTTGTTGTGTCTCCTCCCAACTATCAGCAACATCAATCAATGGCAATCATAAGCTGCAGCTGTATGTTCTAGTACGATGACCTACTGTATCTGCATATTTTCTCTCCATACAGGTGATCAATCATACAAGCATTAACAATGACAGTGATTTTATATCTGCCCCCTCTAATAACATGCTAAACTTAAAATGGAAAAGCACAGAGCCCTGCAGCCTGCCAACTAATTTTTCATGCCATGAGTGATGACTATGAACGATGAGAACATAACATCAGTGTGTGTATACATCACTGATAAACAAGACCAATATATAAAAGTATAAATACGTCTGTGAGAACCCTGGTGCCAAATATTAAGATACCTACATATTTCAAGATGAAACACAAAAATAAAATAAAATAAATGAGTAGTTTAGTCTTTTGAGAATGAACACAATGGCTTCATCTCATGCACATCTTCCTTTTTCCATTTTTTTCTGCCTCTCTTTCTTGTTTTTAATGCAGGTAGGCAGGTACTGTAAGTGCTGAATCGTTGTCTTGGTCCCCATATGCCATGTGTGTGTATATAAATGAGAAGGAACATGTATTTATGTTTGTGGTCATGCAGGCAAGGACATGACCCAGTTTGTGGATCATGTTCCAGAGATAATGTGGGTGCCTCAGACAATTTATTGCTGATTAATGTCCCCCAGAGAAGATACCAGGAGGAAGGCAAAGACTCCTATTCATTCCACTGTAACCTAAATCACCAGCACAAACAGAAGAACAGTGACTTGAAATTAGAGATCAATTTATATTTAGTGCTATGTCAACCGTACACAAGTACA
>JBAMYA010013984.1:0-17292 GCA_037176975.1 Arrhamphus sclerolepis | reverse complement strand
AAGATGTAGAAATCACTGTCTTATATGCATAACTAAATGGGTCTTTAATGTTTCCATCTCGAGGTTAATTACTCTGCACGTTCAGTAAATGCTCTCGGATTGCCGCTGCAGCATTTTTCAGGAAAAGAACACAAACAGAAGAAAATAGAGATTATAAAACAAAGCACAAAACAAACAAAAAACAACAACAACATCCATATCACACGCACAGAAATGGCTCCATTCCTCATAAGCAGATGAGGATTGCAGCGGAGAGAGCCAGCCAATGACAGGGCTGAAACTGATGAGCATGAAAGGAAATGAGGAAATGAAAGGAAAAGCTGATAAGGTGGCAGTTAAGGTTGGAGAAAGTATAGACTGAGTATAAATGAGTCTAGATGTTGAAGAAAAAAAATGACTATGGCTGTCTCTCTGATAATGGCAGGAAGGTTGTGTCTAATATCTGATAGAATATTAATGCAGCCTTTTATCTTGCATCAATGAGTTCATTAAACTCAAAAAAAAAAAAAATGTTGCTATTACTTCCCATTTCAATAATGTCATCACATTTTAGTTTTAATTTGGTTTTGCTCAGCATGTCTGCAGGACATTACATCAGCAGCTTATTCCAGTCACCTGAACCAGTTTTAAAAAAAGTGTGCTTGAAGGTCTATACTTGGATGAGCAACTAAAATCTCTGACATATCGCAGCCACTTTGAATGGAGCTACCCAAGTCTGAAAATTTGCTAATCAGAGTGTTGAATAGAGATGCTAACTCCACACCCTAAAACTGTCTGCTAGGAATAGAGGTGTTCAGACTTGTTTGAACTCTTGCTCTTTATCTTTATGATATTTTGACCAAAATACATCCCAAACCTTTCGTCCATACCCCTTATGTCAACTTGAGGTAAAAGAGAAGGATATGTCTACATTAAACTATGTTCTGAAGTTGCCTCATCAAGAAATGTTTGGACTAGATCAACTAGGTGATTAATTTGAACAATCACTGGCACAGATGTCGTTGTATCTGCCCAATAGGTTGTGATGTGTTAAAGCTAAGGATGTATGGTCCAGCTTTCTGGGGTGTATCTCAAAGATCTGTGTTAGGCCCTCTGCTGTTCAACCTTCACATTCATGATCTTCCACAGCACTGCCACAGCATACATTTACAGCTAAATGCTTATGACTGGGTTTTGTACATGAATATATGCAAAAGCAACTCAGTTAGGAACTGAGAAACTTTCTAAAGCAGCGGAAGATGTGATTGACCGCTTTGACAGTCCTGATTCAGGTTGAACATTAGCGCAACAAAAGGAATGATCTTTGTAAATGTGTCTGAATTCATATATCAAGGGACCATACCGGACACAAATCCCAATTTCAAGAAACATATCAATAAAAGATAAAACAAAATATTAACTATAATTTGACAAATTTGACATCCTCTTTGTTCAGATACAGCCAAGATACATATCTATTAATGCCTTGATTTTATTTTCTCATATCTCATACTGTATTATTTGTCGGTGGCAGGCTGAGAAAACCTCTATTAGTTCTCTAGAGTCATTGCACAAACAAACACTAAAAAGTTTTGATAGAAAACCATTTCTGCACCTTCACTGTGCAATTTTTAGAGAAGTACAATTCCCAGAGTTATGAGATTTTTCAGACTATTTTCAAATCTCTGCCTGCTGTATGAAATTTTAAAAGGCTTGGCTCCTAGCTGTTTATTAAGTAATGCCTATTTCTGCTTTTTCCATAAGATCGACTAGAAATACTCCTGTACGCAATTGTGCTATAGTCTTTTATTACTTTTGGACAGCCAGCTGTCTCAGTTATATAGATATGCTTCTATTAGTTGTTTTAACTCAATTATGCAACTCAACTACTGATCACAGATAAACATTTTGTTTGCCTCAAGTTTTACTTTTCATGGCACTGGCTCACTAATTGTTTATGTATGCTTATGTCTGATTACTTTATTCCAGTCATTATTTTTGACATGTTTTATTAATTGTAGTTAATAATTTATAAGTGTAATGCGCAAAAATGATGCATGATGTCTTGATTTTGGCTGCACAGACCACATCAGAGTAATCAATGTGTTTTAATAGTGTGGCAATCACACACATCCCTTTGAACAGGCAGCCTATACTTTGAACCTGTCTGCGGGATAACACACTCCAGGTACAGTAATCATCAGTCAATAGCTCAATCATAACTCCTTCTAATTCTCCCGTTGTACATTATTTTCCTCTTTCTCCACTTCTTGTGCGGCATTCACATTTCCCTGCTGGGACTATAATTTGTGTGAGACTCGCAGCGAGCTGTGAATCCTGTGCCGGCATCAATTACCTCCAGAGTTCACAGTTCCCTGCAGCTCTATGAATGTTTAGAAGTTCATCATGCCACACTTCAAACGGAAACCTTCCACTCAACCAAGGGCGTCAGTTTGTTTTTAAAAGTACCGGGGACAATAACCATTAGCTTGAGTGTGGTTTTAAAAGTGCAGAGGACAGTTACGTATTCATCCATTAGATATTTCATTCCAACAAGAACGACATACATTATGCATGACAGTGTACTAACAGATGTTTAAAATCGTCAATAAAAGTTGAAAGTCACATGTGGCGACATTGTGAACATCTGGGGCTTAAGCCCGGAATAACTGGGGGGTCTGGGGGTATGCTCCCCCGGAGAACATTTTTAAAAAACAACCCCTTATATGGTGGCTTTTGGTGACTTGTAAGGGAATTATAATCGCAAAATTAAGACTTAACATATGAGGGCGACCAAGGCTATGATAGTTTCAAGTTGCTATATAGTGGTAATCAATCCTGAGAAGTGGAGGTATACAACAACTATCCAGGAAATAGTAGATCTGATAATACAGAAATTCATGTCAGAAACATCTGAAACGTGGTCGGGGCACATGAGGCAGTGACAATAAAATCTGCCTTTTTCCCAATTAAAAGAAAAAACAAAACCATATGCTAACACTCAACTAGTCCAAATATGCATCAGCCTGTTTTTAAACCCACTGAAATGGCTTCGATACTGAAGTTCATGTCACACAATTTATCACAAGCAATGACTTTAGAGGTGCCTTTTAATTTTATTTCTTACTTTTGATTATTATTCTGATTTAGTTTTAGTAGTAAAACAACATTCCTTTGTGACAAGCAGTTGTGATACTCAGTTAATTAAATACATAATTAAACACTCAAATCAATATTTACTTTGAGTGCTGTCAGTTAAACTAGGAAAGACATTACTGTTTAAAATCATAATCTAGAGCATGTTTAAATTATTAAAGCATGTTAAAGTTATGAATTCTTATTTATTGAAGTCTACATTTTGGATTTTTAGACTGAAAGTGCGCTGAGTGTTAATTAAGGCTCCATAAAATCATTCATAATACAGTTTCATTCATTAATCAATGGTCTCACCATCTGAATCTTAAGAATTAAAGTTCTAAGATAATGATTTAAGCACTGTTCTATGAAGAAAATACTGAAACACTAAAATCCTAAACTCCCAGTAAAAGTTCTGGATGTCATTATTATATTGTGACTGATAATAAGAATATGGATTTTAAATCTCAATCTCATTCATGTTCTTACAAAACAGTAATTGTGGAAAATAAGTCTATGATAGTTTTTATGGCATTTGTTGACACAAAATAGATTAGTTATTTGAGTTGCTGATAGATCTGCTACCAGTGAATATCCAGATGACCTTTCCATAGAAGAATAACGTCCTGTAGAGAAAGTATAACTTACTTTTTGTGCTTTCTATAATCTCCTCGTGTCCATATGTCTGAGGACAGAGCAGATGTTTAAATGACTGATCGTCAAACAAAAAAAAAAAGAAAAGGGGAAAAAAAAAAACCCTACTTTATTTCTGAGACATTTGATGAATCGGTAAAAAAAATAATAACTGTATTTCCGCCACTGCACTCAGCCGAAACACAATCAGGACGTATGAGGACACGGTGGACTAAAATTAAATCGTGGGACTTTAAACCCTTTTAGATACACCTTCAAAAGGAGTTACATTAAAGACCCTTCGACATAAAAAATGTGATCGTAACAAATACCAGCTATAAACATTATATAAAGACAATCTTTTTCAATTGTTTTTCTTTAATTTTTTAAAAATCAGCATCAGTCCTAATCATATATGTCAAATATTAATGATCTATGTTTAGTTAAGTTTGATAAATTATTTATTTTAAATGTACTTCATGCAAACAGTATTTTTTATGGTTTAATTATTTCAGCCTGGTACAGTATATGTGAAAGATTAGCAGAAACATCTGTTTATGTGCATAACTAATCACTAGTTTTGATCCCAGGAGCAGTTTCAAAAGTAGAGATTTGAATGGATGCCTGTGAGCACAAAACTCTGCACCGGATCCGTAGAGTGTTTCAGTTCATGTGGTTAAGACTAAAGACTAACGATGAAAAATGCATCAAAACTCTCAAACACTCAAAAATGCACGACTCTGCATATATCATCAATATTATGCACAGAAAAAGGATGAAATATGCCAGAAACTAAAAAAAAAAGAAGCCAAAAACACAAAAATGTGCGCAAATAGTACATACAGTGTTCCACAAATGTTAATTCTAGGGGCCCAGTGTCTAATAATGATGTTCATAGGCCTTTTCTATAAATCATAAGTGTAATGAAGATCAATATTTCTGAATATTTCTGCTGTCTGAGTATTATCTTTATCATTTAAACAGCCATTTTGAAAAGATGTTTGTTAATCGCTCTTTTATGCTCCACTCTTACTGAAGACAGATGTGCATTTGAGATTCCTTATAAATTAGACAGAAGGGCAGCATATAGGCTGAGATGACAGGTCTCATATCATAGCTCTCATGTCCTCACTGATGACTGCACATTATAAACAGGGCAAACTTAAGCACTTAATGGTGCTACTGGAATAGCTCTCAGTTATCTTTTCCTCTTTGACAACTCTGCATAATCCTTATCTACTGTTTGTTGCGTTAACTGTGTCTCTTGTTGTCGTATCTGCTGTTTGTCTACTATTGTCCTTCTGTGTTGTTCTGTCTATTGTAATCATTCTCTTTTTTTTGTTTGTTTGTTTTTAGAGACCATCAACCTGTTAAGGGACTAAAGATGGAAATTAGCCTACATGGCTACAATCTTGTACATTAGCATTTTTAAATGTTTCATTAATATATAGTGTCTCTGTTTTAAATAAAATAAACATCAAACTTCAAAATCAAACTTCTCTTCTTCAAAAGTGCACGCTAAATAGAGTCAATGATGGCTTTGAATGTGCAATTATGGCGGTAGTTAGAACATACACACAAAAACCTGCTTTTACTGAGTTTTGGAACATCTTTTATCCCAAAAAGCAGACTTGTGTTAAATTGCAGCAATTAGCAAATGCTTCAGTCAATTAAGCTACAATAGATTCATGGCATGGTACAAGTCATCAGGGACTTTATTTGCTATTTACTTGGCTGATCTGATGTTTGGAGCAAAGTTCATTTGATTTCCATCATGTGTCTTTATTTTTGTGAGAAGAGAAACTCTAACTTCACATTTGTCTGTGATAAATGTTGATATATGCTCATCTTAATTAGGACATTATATTCAGTTGAGACGGTTATCTATTATGAAGCTAATATCCAGCTTTCTTGTCTTTTTAGTGTGCAAGTTTGGCTCAGTAATTATCACTGCAGGTTTTAAATTTACTGGGCTTTTGAATCTATAATCTTTTATCAATAAGAAAGCCAAACTCTTTCTGTTGAATAATATTGATCAAAGTTATCTTTAAGTGTGACTTTGTGTGTCTTAATAAGAAGCCCAATCAGATGTTAACCATCTATTTGATTTTTTATTTTTTTTTTAAGTTGGTTTCCATTAGAGTAATAAAAAAATGCTGTTGGCTGATTTATTGCAGATTCTGCCAGGACTTTTGATCTGTGCTTCTCTTCATCAGATCAAAAATAAAGCAAAAAAAAAAAAAGCCAAGAAACTCAGTTATGGGACTTTAAGGTGGACTCTCGATATAAATCTTAAAGTTCCAGTGTTGTTTGAACACTGATTGCCCCAATCAGTCACAGCAAGTCTTCAAACGCTGTTGAGGAGATACAAAATTACTGTTGGTGTTTCTCATCATAAATTTCCAGCAAAATGAGAGAAATAAACTCCCCCACTGTCGCGAGAGCATTGATTTAATGGTCTAATGTTCCTTTTCACCATGTCACTTTCCCTGCCATGAAAAAGCAAAATGATAACTTCTCTTCTGTGAGTGTCGCCATGTTGTATTTTTACACGGCCATTCAAGACCAGCTGCGTTTGCAACTCTGGGTCCATCAGTGGTCATCAGTGGTCATCAGTCAAAAAACAGAGGACCAAAGCCAAGAGTTCCCAGTGTCCAAGTGTGAATAATTTAAAAACTACAGAGTGTCACTCACAACAGAATCTCTAACATCGTCACTCACACCTTCAGGCTGACAGTGTTAGCAGCGTTACTGTACGTTAACTCTGAATAAGTGACACTGTGAAACTGAAATATGGGTCCATTGTCTCAAAAGTGAAACTGACAGAAGCCTAAGCCAAAGAAGCGGCTAAAAACAGGTGGCAACCAATGAAATCATACATCATTTTGGAGCTATTTCTATGAGTGAAACTGTGTTGAACGAGAAGAATTTTGATTGTTTTTACTTTTTGGTATGATGCTTTAGCAACACGCACCATCAAGCACTGTTGTTTTGCTATAAATATTATCAGCCATTAAAACTGGAATATTTTCTCTAATAAAGCAACATATTTTTTATTTTAAAATTAAAGAAAGGAAGCACACACAGTTTAACAACATATGATCATGAATTAAATGAATATTTCATAGAATAATTGACAGGAGCAACTTAGGAAATGATTGGTTCTGAATGTAATTAGGACGGCTGATTTGGAGCAACGATGAAAGACGTCACCACGAGTCGTTCATGATGGTCATCTTTCGCCTGCGATAATCCAAGACCATACAAGTGTTTCAGGCTTCAGACACACATTCAGTGGAGCAATCTGCATTTTAATAAAACATCGTTCAAAATGAAGCACCTTTTACCTTGTGCCATCATTTGTCTAATTTAAAAAAGACAAAGCAAGAAAAGCCTTTAAGAGAGATGCCTAAATCTTTGTCGCAGTGCTTTGGTTGCTGTACTTGAAAACACTCAGACCAGTAAAATAGTGCGAACTATGGCTGAATGTTTTCGGTAATTTCAATAATATGAGATCTCATTATCGTTAGCTGCCATTTTCACAGAAAAAAACAGGGTGTTTTGAGCACAAAAATATTTTGCACATGCTCTGATTTAAAGTTGTTCCTTCGCTGCACATGAATCATGTGTGACACTGGGGAAAACAGTGACCTGTATGATGAAAGGGGAAACATTTATTCAATCCCTATTTTAAGAGTGTTTTATTTTATGTTATTTTATTTTTTCTCTGAAAGTTACTGGGAGGGCAAATGCAAATATCTCTGTGTCCTTCATGAAAGGGGCCTAATTGGGCTCATAGGTCTTTGAACAAGGACAACATGACTGATATAGAATCCAGGAGTTCACCTTCAAATTTTTTAGCAGCACAAACATCCATCTCTTCTGTGAAAGACCTACTTTTTCCTCCAAAAAAAAAGTGCACTCCTGTGGAGATCAGGCCATCACTGGCGTCTTGTCAAAACAAGCTTCAGCACAGTACATGTGACAGCCTGTATTGCTTCCCATCAGTGCAGGCCCTGTCAAATCCCACCACGAAACAGGTACATGCACTGCAACACTGCACACACGTACATGAGATGTGTCTGCACGGATTTACTGACAGGGAGGAAGGAAGATGGAGATGAGGGAGGAAAAAAAAATCCAAAAAATCTATCGGCTTACACGCATTCTTGCTTTTACAATTGGCACAAATGTTCTGAGCTTGGACGCAACTTTAAACTGGATGCTCTGTTATTCGGTCAGTATTTGAGGCGAACATCGATGTGCCGTTTACTTCCCTCCTACTGGGATATGGGACAATGAAGGCAGATGTGGTGTACTGGAGTCTGAGTGAAGAATGAACAAGTTGCCCTCAGGGTGAGCGAGAAGCAGACATTTCTGGGACACTTGATGTTACATAGATGGGTAATTGGACCACTGCATGTTCACAACATAACAGTACGACATGAATGCGGTCTGTCTAGGAACATTTCAGCCTAAATAATCTCTCCAAGCACTCAAGCTCTACTTTTCAAGCTGCGCTCGAAGCATGGCTCTACAGGGACGACAATGTCGGTCAGTTGAACGCTTCGGTTCGGTACAGTTGTATATCTCGATGCCTGTCGGATGGATTTCCATTTAAATTTGGCGCAGGCAGTTCATTTCCCCAAAAGATGGAACAGAATGACTTTGGTGATCTGAATCTCACGTTGTGCTACTAGCCAGTCAAATGTTAAGAGGTTCATTATTCCCAGATGACATGGTTGTGAACCATAATGTTTGAATAGCTGAGATGGTAAACTGCTGATGGAAAGTAAAACCACCAACATGAGCTCATGAAAACAACAGAAAGCTCTCAGACGCTGCAGTGAATTTAAAATATTAGCTTTAAACGGATTACATTGTGTATTTTACAGCTTCATGGTGACATTTTCCAAAATAATTACAGCTGAACTTGGGGCCCAAAGAAATCTTTGCTATCTGGAGGTCACTTCAGCCATAAAGTTAAATATATGATTTAATTTTTTATGTGCTTTCTGGTTCTCCTTTGTTTAATGACTGGGTGACTGTCCTCACAATTCCTGAGTTCATCTCAAGTAAATGAATTGTTTTTAAAACAGAACAGTTTTGAGGGAAATTTCCTTCAACATCTAAAATATCTCCAGGATTAGCCATTTCCTCCCTTTCAGCTGACCTACAAAAACGGTGATTTAAAAAAAAAAAAAAAAGAAAAAAAAAAAGTTATTTATTTTTTTTACTGCAGTGCTTCAGACTGAGGCCCCCACACAGTATTGCATTTAACTTTTTAGCTTGGAAGCTTGTGATCCAGAAAAGAAAATGGCATGACTCTGACCTGGAGGAGATGTGTTGCTTTTATCAGTAGTTGAACTCCGAGTCGACAGAGCACAAATACACAACCACAAAGACAGCTTTACCCTTCAGCATAATGCATTTTCTTTCCAGCACATATCTACAATCATGCGGAAAAGAAAGTTGACCCTCTTTTTAATTTGAAAGTTTTTATGGATCAGAACACGGGAAAGAGAGATTATACTTTTCTTACAGGTCTTAAAACTGGATGAATAAAGGTAAGGCCAAAATAATTTGCCTGCTTTATGAAAAACAAAACTGGTCCATGAAAATTACCAAAAGTGTTTACAGTTTGTTTAAAAATGCTAAATTAAAGTGTAAAGTGTCCTTGAGTGACCTGAAAGGCGCTACAAATAAAATTATTATTATTAAGATATTTACTGACATATTCAGTTGAAATAAGCAAAAGAATTCCAAAACTACTAAGTTTAAAATGAAGAGGCATTTAATCATCGGTGATGTTTTCTTTCTGACTGTCGACAATCTCCTGCAGTGCTTCCTGACAAAGTTGCCACATGTCTCCTGAGGGATTTTAGGTGTCCATTTGCAGTGTTGTGCCTGAACGAGTTCATTGAACGGTCGTTCAGGAACTCGTTCATATTTTGAGTGCACGTGAACTGAAGGAACTCCATTTCTGCCTGATGAACATTGTTGTGAGCGTGCTCATTCTGGCGTTTGCTCTCGCAGTTTAACAAGAGTGACAGATTTCCGTGGAGCATTCCTGGCAAAAACACCGAAAACGGGCCTCAATATAAAGAGGGGGGACACCAAATCTGGCAACATCGGCCACTACAGAGTTGCTCAGCATACTTCATCAAATTGTGAAGCATGGGGGCAAAATCAAAGAAAGGCAGCGGCACTAACTCAGACTCTGCTTCAATGATTAATACGGCATCTTCGTATGATCACTTAAAACATTTTTTTGAAAAGGTCAGTTATGATCCAGGTTGGAAAAATCTTACCTTTTTGTGAAAAATTTGCCCGCCGGGTCTCAAGAAGCAACTCCGGACATCAACAACATCAACAGCAAACCTCATACGGCACATTGAAATAAAGCACGTGGCTAGCCTTTCAAGGTAAGTGCAAGTCACTAAAAAAAAAATCAAAAGACACGGGAACAGTGTGCCAAAACACATCCTCTACCACCCAAAACTACATAACGGTGTACAGTATCAGCTCCATTGTCTTCATCTCCCAGCCGCAGGTGGACAGCCTGGTTTTGCAGCATATTGTTGCAGACAAGCAACCTTTGAGAAAGGTGGAAACGCCAGCTTACGTAAATTTCATTCAGGGGTTGCAGCCATCCAAAAAGGTGCCATCAAGAAAAAAAAGTCCAGGGAGACCATTTAGATGAGGGTTTTCAGGCTGGACAGAATGTAACACTGTCCTTGGCCCTGTACTCTTTGGACTTTATTATTTTTTATTATTATTAGAGTTATTTATGTGGACTATAACCAGTGACAGATCTTCATTCAGTTAAGGTATTTTCACTCACTGTACAGAAAGTAGTAGTACTGTCCTTGGACTTGTACTCTGACTGACTCTTTGAGTTATTGGGTTTTTTTTTGTTTTTCACTTATTCATTTGGGCTGAATATTGCACTTTATGGCCCAAGTTCTATTTTTTTTTTCTTTGGGAAAACAAGTCAGCCAAAAATACATTCACAAAAAAATTGAAAAGTGACTTAACCAAAAGATAAACAATGTTTAAATGTTTTGCACTTTGAGATACATCCTTTGTTTCCTATCTCAGATTGTTTCACAATTCCTCATTTAAAAAGACCATTCAAGCAGCAAGTCTTTTCCTTATGTGTTTGAGAATATACTGTAGGGATGAAATCTGCAGCTGACTGAGCGTGATTTGAATGGGTGGCAGCAATGGGAAAATGCCAGTATTCTGACAGTAATAGCTCACAGCAACATATTAAAGAGTTCATTTTAAAATTTGTGAACTGAACTTTGAAACAGTTCATGTAGAAATTGAACTTTCCCAACAATGTTCATTTGTTCCTCCAGTAAAGGCCATCTGAGTACCAGAAAACATGATGTCTAAATCAGCAGCTTTCACACAGATATGATATGATTGATCTTGTCTTCCCCTAACTGGTGGTGTCCTCTAGTTATTCCAAGCAAAGTAGAAAAGATCACCATTCATGTAGCCATCAGTGGCGATCTTTGCCCGGTTGACGTGATGGGAACATAGCCTGGAATTTCTTCTGAGGTTCAGCACATCAACATTCTTCTCCGTTTTGACCTTCCTCTTGCATTGATTCAGAAAGATCGGTCATGTCGAATGACCCAAGTCAGGACAGGGATGAAGGATAGATATGTAGCATCTTTGCTTTGGATCTATGTGATGCACACTTTGCAGCATCAAAGTAGTACACTACGGTTGTTTGAAGGCAGAAAATGATGCAAGCTGAACAACCTGCATCGCTAGTTTTGTGTGGTTTCTTTCTTTCCCAGAAGTGGTCGCATTCAACACTGCCACCTATAAAAACATCACCATTTCACGGTACTCAGGTAACCTCAATGCTTTCATTCACAAAACTATTGAGATGTGGTCTGTGGTCTGATTTCTGTGTCCTTTTAAATGTTTTGGACAAACTTTGATGGATGATTTGTTGATCATTTTATTGGAAGACCAAACAGATTTATTTACATTATTTGCCATAATAGTGACACAATTCCCTTCTTTTCTGATCCTGTGCAACCAAACAAGATCCCCTGTGCCTAAAACAGAAAAACAGCAGCCCAAATTATTATACTCCCATCACCATGTTTCACTGTGGTAACTGTTTTGGGTTTGATGCCTGGCCCTTCCTTCATCAAACCAAAGCACCATCCATGTATATCATAATTCCATAGGACAGGCTTCTAAACTCACCTGAAGGTTTCAGGTCTTCACCGGAAAACGGTCTTCTGTGAAACTTGTTTATCTTTTCAGACATCCAAGGATTAATGATAAAGTCTCTCAGTATTTTCCCCTCTATCAAGGTTGATTTACACAATCTTCTGTCTGGATTCCAGTCTGAATTCTTCACTCTTTGTCATTGTGATATCACTAAAACTCTAAAAACTCTGTTGAAGAGACAAATGCGCCATACTTGGAGGCTAGTAATACTTTTTCTTTTTAAATTGAGAATTGACTAAGAATTTTTTGCTGTTTCTGCTTTTAGTGATGGTGGACTTTCATTCATTAGCTGGGAGAAAGTCATTAGCAGGGATGGAGTTTCACAACTGCTGACCAAATGACCAAAACAAAATTATGCATATTCAGATGACTGCAAGGAAAAGTATCTGGCTGGAACTTTCCAATGTCTGCACAGGAAACTGAGCACAGAGGTGACACATGCTGAAGTGTAATACAAAGAGATGCTGGTTTTATAGTCTGATTTGTTGATGCTGGTTTTATAGACTGTGAGCTAGACTGCAGAAAATCCATATTTCATACCAGAAAATCCTCTGGTAGGAAATGTGCAGACTTTATATGTGCAAGAAAACCCACTGTAGGATGGGGCCAAAATGATATTTACACGGGGTTTGATCACAAACTGACGAGTCAGAGCAAAGACGACAAAAATACGATATGTTAATATGGGAATAGACAAAACATTGGCTGTTACTCTGCAGACACTGATTACAAGACAAAGGTGTGTGTGTGTGTGTTTGTGCAGCAGGTGCTTTGCCTCAGACAGCAGACACAATACACTCGCACTGACCTCACTATCTGTAGAAATGCCTACACAATACCACAGGTGCGTTTCTGTTTTCCGCTGATTCATGTTCCTGCCAAGTGAAGAATGTGAAAAGAATAAGACTAGATCTAGGACTGAGCTCTGAGAGACCCCAAAGGTGATCTGTCCTGGAAAAGATAAAGCACTGTCTCTTACAATAAAATAAGCCAGCCAATAGTCTGTCTCTAAGTGAACCCAGAATACTGTGGTCTGCACGCTGCATCTTCACAACAGCAGGGGAGGACTCATGAGGGTGGAAGTCTTAAGACTTCTGTTCTGATGACAGCTGAAAACCACATACTACACTGACTTATTTCCTAAGATTTCCTTCTCTGGCAGAAATCCAATAAACGGTCAATGACCATTTTGTTGTGTGTCTGAGTGGAAACATACATTCGGGACTGTAAATGTCCACATGGTGGATTAAAGAGAGGTAATTTTCATACCTCTAACTCCTCGGGTGCATGTTTTAAGGGCTAAATTATGACTATGTTGACCAGCTAGGCGCTGACAGTTGCTATGGAGCTGGTGGTGTAGTTAAAGACAGCAGAGAGGATTTGGAGCAAAAAGAGTAAACCTCTTTGCAAAAAACATATAGGCACACTGTTTGTTTTTTTGTGACTCTCATGGCATTTATTGAAATATGCAGTAAAGGAGTTGAACCTGAGCCAGCTGGATGAGGACTGCAGCCCCTGTATATGGGGCACCTGCTCAGTCGGTTGAGCTTATGTGTAGCTCTTTTAACCCTAACATTTTTTGGGAAAAAAACCCAAAAAACTCCCTTTGAACTTAATTTTAGTTAAATGCAACTTTCAAAAAAACATTACACTGTGTTTAACAAAACCCAGGTCAACAGGAAAGAAGGAGGTAGCAACCAGTTCATTAATTTATGATCTGTAAGCTATTAAAAAAAAAAAGAAAAAGACTTTTGCTGGTGTAAACACAATGCCAAGGAGGAAAGATGTCCTCTGTGATCTTAGAGAAATAATTGTTTTTTTGTTTGTTTTTTTATTCAAGCTGGGAAGAAATTAAAGGCCATTTCCAAAAACATAGATGTCCATCTTCTATAGTGAGAAGGACATTTGCCAGTTTTCCTAGAAGTGGCTGTCACAGCAAGTTCACCCCAAGTTCAGACCGTGCAACGCCAAGAGAAACGGCAAAAACCCCCAAGAGCTAAATCTCAGACTCTGCAAGCCCCAGTTAGCATGTTAAATGTTAAAGTTCGTGACAGTTCACTTAGAAAAAGGCTGAACAAGTGTGGCTTGTTCAAAAGGATTGCCGGTAGAAAGTTTCTTCTCACCAAAAATTAACATAGCAGCACAAAGTGGCATCTGAACAAACCACAGGACTTCTGGAACAATGTCTGATGAAAAAAAAGACCAAAGCAGATCAATTGTTTGGTCATAATGCACAGGGCCACGAGTAGCAAAAGCTATATCAGCACAAATAAAGCACAGTGGCTGTGCCTTTGCAATGATTTAGGCTTAAATTTACATCCACACGAAATTGGCACCTTACAGACATCGGGTTGATCTTGTTCTGTACACCAAAGAAATCTAGTGTGAGGCCAAAAAAAGTGAGGGTTAAATAAGCAACCTGAACAGTATCTGCATATTTTATTCCCTGTAGAAGTTCAGTCATACGAAGGGTCTAGGCTGTCTGAATGGGTGTAAAGACAGAAAAGAAAGACACGAATCAAAGCTCAAGGCTGATTTCTTAGACTGGTGCCTTTGCTGGTACAGCAGAACAACATTCAGCATTAAACAGGTCAGGTCATGCAGCTAATTAGATTATGTAGATTAAAATAAATAAAGAAATAAATAAACAGTAAGGCCTCAGGAAAGTATGAAAAATAAGTCATACGGAATAAAAATTTCTAACAAGTATTGAATCATGATGTTTACTTGTGCTACTGTTTTTTCACACACAAAGAAAAATGTTTGTTCATCTAAAGTTGTAGTTTTAATTTAGTTTTAATTTTACTCCCTGATTACAGCCAAGCTATGCCTTATGTCCTTGTAAGCAAAAAGTAATAACTGACAGATGGCATACTCTCATGTTTGTGAGCGTTATATTCTAGCGGCTGGTTTATAAACCAACGTTTCCACCTTTGGTAACTATAACAGCTGCACACACTCATGGGTTTCTTTCTACAATGGAAGTCATATATTGTTCAGAAAGTCCTTCCCAACTCTGTTGCAGACGTTCTCATAAATGTGCGGCACTTGGAAGTTACTTTGATTGAAAAAGTCATTTTTCTTTTTTATGATCAGTTTTGGGTAACCCTTCCTTTTTTGTTAACCTCTGGAAGAACACTAGTTACCTTTATACCATTTTGAGGACTTGATTTTTAATAGAAATTAAATTAAAAATACTGGAAGATTAGGTTAAATTAGTATTATTACCCAGCCTAAAATGTTGTTATGTAAAGTAGCTAATTATACATCAGTTCCATGTAAGGTGGTCAGATTTCTAACATGTCATGTTTAACAGATCAGAGAGCAGGAAGGGAGGGATACTCACCATATCTGTGTCAGAGACCGGCCCAAAACTTGTCACATAGATGTTTGTCCTGACTTCTGTCACACTCTCTGAGGAAAGACGCAACAGCAAGATTAAATCAACTTGAGAGAAGTCTTTTGCAAAATTGTCACTGAATTTTCTCTTAACTATTAAAAACTCTTGTGTTGTCTCTCCTCTCGTCTCTCCTTAGATGCATTTTCCCATTATGACGGACAGCTTCATAGTGAGCAGTTACAAGCTTTTAATGTAAATCACTGAGTTTTCATCTGGCCTCAGAAATGAATAAATAAAGCAAAAAATAAAAGCTTATATTTTAACTTGAAAGTCGTTTCACCTGATGGTGGATCATTCAATATTACTAAATGTCATATTGAACTGTTCCACTCTCAAATCAACAAATTGTCCCAAATTTTCACTGTTTGCGAAGTCTTTGTAAATCTCTGTATAGATTTGTACATAAAAACCGACTCCGGATCCACAAACACCTTGTAAAAGTACAATTTATTTGTGAGAGCACTCATGAATTCCAACTGTTCGCAAGCTGATGGTGTGCTCATGAAGTGCATTAATTAGCATAGTTCTCTGGCACCACATAAGGAGGCGGAAAGATGCAGGCTGCTGTGATTCTCACCGATCTTAAAACCTTCAGGTAAAGTTGAAATCTCATGAGTCCAGCTGAGGAAGCAGAAAAAAAAAACAAAAAAAACAACAAAACAGTGGCAGGACTTGCACCCATCTGTAGATCTTAGTTGTCCAACTGTTTCTTTTTCTTTCCTTTCTTTTTTTGTGCAGCAAAACATGTTCCTTAAGTCGCTAATTGCTTGCGTGTCCAAGCAGGGATCTCTGGGACCAGAAGGCTTCGTTCCATGGCCACGCATCGTGTAGATCACAACAAGCCATAATTATTTCTGCACACCTTCCTGGGTTTATAGAGCAGAGTGCCACCGCCTGCATGACACATTGGTGTACTCTTTAATGGCTTGAGTCACTGTGTGGGAGTCTGCCAGCACATCAAGCCAATTTAATCAACTCAATGACATTTTAAGAAGCACAATTTGAATATGCGAACTGTCCATCATTCAAAATAAATACATGTATTCTCATGTTAAAACAGATGTTTTAAAGATATCCGCATATTGTTAATGGAGCAGTCCATGTTTAAGTTCTGAGAATGGCAGTAATATTTTTGCGAACCTGGTCTGAAATTCATTCATTTTCATGAATGCCAGAATTCATGTCAGTTTCTGCTCAAAGTTTGGACACAAATCCGTTTATGTGTCATGAGTGAGGCTCCATGATTTTACCTTCAGATTCATATGTGCCTACTGCTCACAGGTCTCTAATATTTAATCATATTTCTCAAATAATTGACAGTGTCATTTTGTTCTGTTGAACCTCTCTCTTTGGTTCTCTTTGTACACTTAATTGAAAGTGTGAAGACGTTGTAGAAACGTGTTTAGCTTCGGTCTGAGTATCTTAACACGCAGATGCAAACTGTCTTTATACCTAATCTTGTTCAATCCATCTGTATCTTTGTTGTTCTATCACAAGCTGCAAGTTTATGAATATAATGCTGAATAGACACTTCCTAAAATCCATGCTTAAGCACTGCTAGACGGCATTAGTAATAACATTCCCAAGGACTCGGCCCAGGAGGGTCCCCCTCCCTCCAACCTCAATTCAGAAGCAAAATGTTGCTTTGGGCAACATCACAGATGCTTTTGAAAGTCTTTTGTTAATTTAAACTACCACTTGTCTGGCTCAAGCTATGCCCAGTAAAGCATATTAAATGCCATGGGCCAGGCCCTAGTCTGTACCTTTTTTGGAGGAAATACAACCCTTTTGTGCCAGATTAATTTTAATTAGCTTGCCCCTGAATTTATTCTGGAACCAAATACTACCCCCCCCCCCCACACACACACACAAAAAGGAAAGAA
>JBAMYA010013963.1:0-17296 GCA_037176975.1 Arrhamphus sclerolepis | reverse complement strand
CCAAAAAAAAAAAAGAAAAAAAAAGAAAAAGAAAAAAAAAGCTTAAGTTTCTCTGTACTTAGTTTTTGCACTTATTTTGCAACATCTCTGCACTGGAAGAGAAAATGGGAAAGAGGGAATAAGAGATTCAAGTTGAGCTTGCAAAATTAAAAGTTGATAAAATTAGGTTTTAGATTATTATTGTTATTTGTAAATGAATATAAAATAAATTACAGTTGAGTTTATGTCTTAAATTATGGGTTTTCTTTCTTTTTTTTGCGCATTTGTCAAACTCAGGTACAGTGAAAAGTGGCTTTTATTTCCCGCTCCAAGCCGGCTGAGGGTGCTTATTTATCTGTTACATATTTGCACTACTTTAATTTAAAATCAGGTACTTGAGTATTATTTATTTTGAATAAATTGTTCTGCATCAGCTTCAGTTTGGACATTCATCCTTGTGTGTCTGTGTCTCTGTCCTTCCTTTTCATTTATTTATGAAAACATTACCTAAAGCTCCATCAAATATTTAAATTGCCAGTTGTGAAGGATTTGGAGGCCAGTTTCAAAACTGATACTTTGTCGGAACACAAGACTTTAATATAGTTTGTGTCAAAAAGCATCATTTTCAATGTGCAAGAGAGTGAAGTCAAACCATGATCTCTTCCAAATGTCTCATTTCCACAAACATGTTTAAATGAAAATCAATCAGCAATCCATATTTGCATGAAGTGCCTGCCTTTTTCTTTTTCTTGTTTCTTTTTTTGAATTTGGCTAAAATACATTGAATTTTCTAACTTATATGGTGGATTTCACAGAGACTGCATTGTTTCTTTGGGGACTGGGTAAACTAAAAGGTGCTTTTACGCCTCAGTTGGTTTGCTTGGGTTTCAGTTTGTTTGTATGTTTGGTACCTTAACTGTTTTAACTTTGTTCGGTTCCTCTTCACAGAGGATAGTCCAAACAAAATGGATCTTGCATAGTTCAAACTACACAGGGACATCCTCATCCCTTAGCCATCAGACATCCCTGAGAACAAAGAATAGAAAAACTGAAAGAAGATCTTGTGTTTTGGAATATAATGGTTTTCTTCTTGTCCTGACTGGTTTGGAAAAGCTACACAGATTTGTTGTCATGCACGTAATTCTTTATATAGCCGTATTTATTGCTTTAGTTGAATACTTAAGCAAGGCTACGGCTGGAGAGAAACATTTTAATGCACTCAAGTTGCCAATGGCACAATGACACAACAGCAGAGGATTTTTCATACATTAATCATACAGAACAGTAAACCAAGTGATTTAGCTCAGCATTAATCCCGAAGAAATGAAAGTCTGTACTTAATTCAGTGCTGCAAATCAAGTGATTCAAGTCTTGGTCGCACTTTAAAGCCCCCTCAGTAGCAACCGGGCCAACATGCAGTCAGCAAGAAAATGAAAACACATTTTCAAAAAGACTGTTGCAAAACAAGAAATCTGGGGGTGCTGAAAGGATTTTTCCCATTGCTTTAGTGAGATTACCATTTATTGAAAAAGATGTGCATCTCTGCACATCGAACACAGTGAAAACCCAGAATAACAAAGCACACACACACACTCGTATGTAGAACTCACATGTGAACTCCTTATTTTTTGTCTTGGAAAGAAAACAGTGCAGATGAATTATGCTACTTTAGAGGACAGTCAAACTAACCTTTTTATTTTACATTAATATCTGTGGATATTTATGTATGTATATCCACAAATCAGAAGCATGAAATTCCCAAAATGTCACAATTTTTTTAAACCGCCTTAGAACAAAATCAAATTGTATTTATATAAAGAGGGTGATTCTGTTTCTCCCTCAGGTTATCGCACAACGATCATGACTGCAGCCTTCTCTAGGATTGCTCAAACCCCAATCACTCCCTCGCCCTCATCAAGAAGATACGGGAGACCACTTCAGTACCCTGTCGGTACCACCTCCCAACCTTTACGTTCACCAAAACCATCTCCTTCTCCATCCAACACGTCACTAAAACGATCCCAGACAGCTGTGATCTCTACACCACATCCCACCACATCCCAGGCACCATATTCAAGCCAGAAGCCCAACAAGTACCAGAGAACACCTGCCAGCCCCACACCACCTAAAGCACAATCAGAAAAGTTGCGGCACGGAGAGAAGCTGCAAAGTGCTGGAGAGGACAACCAAGTAAACAAGAGGCCCAGAGGTAGAGGCCACGGTTCCAAGAGAGGAAGAGGAGGGAGAAGGCTGCGTAGTGGCTCGGTGCGACTTGCTAGTGCTGACGGTTTGTCAGATAGAGGCAGAGTGGAGATCTTCGTCCGGGGGGAGTGGGGAACTGTGTGTGATGACTTTTTCAGCACTAAGGCAGGTACAGTTGTGTGTCGCCAGCTTGGCTTCAGAACTGTACTGGCTGTGATGAAAAGGGCTGCACTGGGAGAGGCTGACAGCAATGTCAGGATCCTACTGGATGACGTGCAGTGTGAGGGTGGAGAAAGATCCCTACTGGACTGCGAGAGGTCAGAGGTGGGAAAACACAACTGCTTGCATGGGGAAGACGTGGGAGTAATCTGTGGTTAGTAAAGAATGAGGAGGAGACAATAGTGATGTACTGTCATACTTGGGATGTTGTCAGTCTGGTCTCCAGTACAATACTCTTTTTTTTTCCAAACATATCTGGAAAAAGGAATAGGTACTTTTTTTTTTGTAAAGGAATGGTTAATGATGGAAATGGTATTTTTGCTTGTTAAAGGCTTTGTCTTTTTTGTCTCATTTGGCAACTTGGCTGAAAATTGTCAATTTGTGTTTAAAAAAAAAAAAATCCTGAAAGCCACTCTATGTTGCAATGCCGATTCTAACCACATGGGCAGCCAGAAAGAAAACCATGTCATGTCATGTGTCATCAAGTGCAGCTCTTCAAGGACGAAGTGATATTTCAAGACGTGCCACCCTGTTCCCACTAATTAGCCCAGAAGAACTGTACGCCAACATGTGGCCAGAAGGGTTATTGTTACATAAAGTGGCTTTAAAAAAAGATATCTTACTTCATGAAATTAACTTAAGGCTCTGTATTGGATGTTAAACCAAGGTACTACAAGAAAACAAAGGTGAAGGCAAGTGTTTGATCCATCCACCACCATGGCCTACTTATATACTCTAAAAGTCACCTGTGCATGTTTCTAAAAATAAAAATAAAAATAATAATAATAATTAAAAAAAAGTAGTACATAAAGTAGAAATTGTGAATGTGTGAAATAAATGTCAGGCACCTTTGTACTGAATGTATTTCTTGTTTCCAAAAATGTAAAGTGGAGACAGATTTAATATTACATGAGCAAGAAAACGTAAAGGAATTGAAAGTATAAACATTCTTATGATCAGCACATTTTTAATAACCCTTCATCGGTGAATCCAATATTTCGATATTTTTATTTCATTTTTTTTTTTTTTGTTTTGTTGTTCTGTTTTATCAACTGATTTTGCACCTTTCACATCCCACTGCCAAATTGCCAGTTTTAATTTAGTTTCACCTCATTCAAGCTGCAATGAATAAAACTGAACAGCCACTTATAGAGAGACAAATTAACAATTGGACACATGAAATGAGCTATAATTCCTTATATATAAAATACACAAGCAACATTTACTCACCAAAAGCTAAAAATTAAAACAGTTCAGTTGCACCAAGACTAAGTCATCAGTCTAAATCTAATAAATAAAATCCACAAACCTAATAGAAGACATTTATTTTTATATTTCATTTTTTTTTTTTAGACTGGGAGGGGGCAGAAAGTTAAGTTGTCCGGTTTTTGCAAATAGCAGGCACAGATTCAGCAAAACCAAGCTTCGTAAAAGAAAGCAAATGTACATTCAAATGAAGTTGAAACCTTAATGTGAACAAGCCCTTTGTTCTGCTTTAGGCAGGTTCAAGTTTCATTTTGATTCCATGTGAATGTAGTTTTGAATTTTAAGCAACAAAATGCTGGACATTCTGTACAATGACTGAAATAAAAAATGTTTCCTATTTTTCTTACATGAAGGTTGGAGGGCACAGGGTGCCTGAGATTTGAATAAAGTTTATTGCAAAATGATTTTTGCTCTCTGTTACTGTCTGTTAACATGAAATAATGTACGCTTGCAGTGCTCTTTCACACACTTCCTGATATATATTGACCATGTTGACACACCAGAAAAAAGAAAAAAAAGGTTTATGATTAAGTTTCCAAGAACAAATATGCATTGATCATTATTATATTTTTCAGACTTCTTCAAATTTACTGTACGGTTTGTCTCAATCATCGTGTTTAGCCCTGTGATGAACTGGTGACCATAGATGTATAAAGAGAACTGGACAAACCCTTATGTGGCATCATTATAAGTTTCTGAAGAGTTGTTTGGAAGCCCTATCATCAACATCTTGGCAGGATCTGAGTCTGCCAAACCGCCAATTAATGAAAAAATGGGCAAATGGGTCCTGCCATGACAATACTAGATCCTACTATGATGTGCAGCACAGTAGTGCAGTGGTTAGCACTGATACTTCATGGCAAGAAGGTTCAGTTGGATCTTGGTTCAGTTAGGTCTTTCAGTGTGGAGTCTGCCTGTTCTGTGTGAGTGTGGATTTTATCCAGGTACTCTGGTTTCCTTCCACACCAAAGACGTGGTGTTTAACAGGGGTAAAAGTAGGTTTAAATTCTTGCTGTTGCTGTGACTAAAACCTTCATCTCTTTCTCTCTCTTCATGCATTTTAAAAGAGCAAAGTCAAGTACATGTAGGCCTACGGAGTAGGCAGGAATTAAAAAAACACTTGACAATATGGTAAACTATTTCTTTTAATTGAAACATTGATAAACATCCAGAATACAAGTCTCTAAGAACAGATCACGAGCAAAAATTCAACGTGTGGAAAACGGCCCAGTGCATTAAATCAAACACATCAAACCCCATAGCAACTGCTACGTTTTGGAAGTAGACACACATGCACACTCACGTACTGTTGAGTGAAATCCCCAGTCGTTAGTTCCTAAGTAGTTTCTTTTCCAAGCTGTTCTGTATCATAAATAACACAAAACATGACTGCTTAATCTCCTACTGATTTTAATTGGGACATTTTGCAACAAACATAAAGACATTAAATGTGTGGTACACATTTCGAAGGCTAGGCACCGAGAAGACCACCAGACTCTCTCCGAGAGGAGAGAGGGGGAGAGAAGCAGAAGAAAGGGAGATGCCCGGCCAAGGCTACATCCCAGCATGAACTAAAATATAGCGCGGACAGTTCAGGAACGATTCGGAATGAGTTAAAACGAATTTTTAAATGGACAAACTAGTTTTCAAAACTTCATATTGCTACCGAATGTGTTTTCTGACCCAGAGTGAGGCCCTGACTGGTTCTGAATGAGGGCTTTATAGCGGGCAGCTGCTCTCCCATCTTCCTGGTACTGTATAGCACAACTGAGTCTTTTAGTGGTACTCAGTGGCTTCATTTCACCCCTGGTTCTTAGGCTAATTGATAGCGCAAAGTTCTGCCAAAGTGTTATTTACATAAACTATAATATAATTCTAATTATAGGAGTAATTATAGGAATAAAATGAGTAATTATGGGAATAATTTGGTCTCATAAATAAATCATTCTATTTAATGTGTGTGTGGCAGTGAGACAATGATGATATCCAGGTGCCTTTAGTGGTGGAATAGAAAGATGCTATATAAGTGCATTGATGAGGAAGAAGCTATGGAGACCAACTGATTCTGAACCTGGGTGTGATATATACATATATATATGTATTTTATTTCATTTTTAGGGTTAGAAATTTTGACATTCCTCCTGAGATGTAAACTGCCCCTAACCGTATGACAGCTCCTAATGTTTGCTGGGTCATGTAGTTCCTCATGGGTTGAATTTTATTTTATTTGAATTTGAACTATTTGGATCTTTCTGTGACATAGTATGCCTGAAGCAAATCAGGTCAAACAGAATTATATATTGCTTCTTCTTCCAGACCACAGGGAGGCAGTCATGCATCATCGACATATAGAGCTGTGGAGAAATCAAACACTGCATAACATTTTCCCCATTGCCTTTAGCCGTTTCATTAGTTTGCCCAAAAGCACAACATAATGTAGGCCCATTGTCATTTTTGGGTTCAAAAAAGTCAGTCATACATGACAGAAAACACAGTCAAATCATAATGCCAAGAAAGGATCTGCAGATATCTGAGCAGTCTATTTATGAAGTAAACCAGCACACAGATGGTGTAGTCTTTCTAGCCTGTTAATTCCTCCTATCGCTGCTCTTTTCTGTCCTCAAAGGGCTGCTTGCAAGCTGTCTTATGTAGTCTCTGGGGCAGTGACAGTAGCAGCTTGCATTTACGGTGTAAAAGTTACAAGTGTTAAAGGCACTATTCCATGTTATTAACAAGGATTGTGTAAAACATTTGCGTTGAAGTGCATCTTGTATTGAATCCAATCAATGAAAAATACAAATTTGTGATAGGAACATTATGGGTAGAACTATCCACATCAGGAGCTGAAAGTGATTTTTTTTGCTCATCCTTACTGGCTTCAGTTTAGCAGTTTAGTGCCATTTTCATTGATTGCTTCATTTGCAAGCTTACAATAAAACATGCCTTTGGCTTGATTGTCCCATCTGTTTGCAGTGTTCTCTTCTGTGCTCGCTAGAGCCTCAGGGGGGACATTGTATTTCACTTATTTAACCAAGCAAGGTTCCTGAACATGTTTTCATCTTTGTCCTCAGAAAAAAGAAGATGTGCTAATGTATCCAAATGCACACCTGAGCATCTCCAGAGAGCAGGGCTGCGCTACTCGAGGCTTTCTAGGTGTCTCTTAAATCTCCCAAGCATCAACAGAGACATCAGAGGGCATAATGATGACATACAGCATTGGACTGAGAATCAGGCTCCTTGAAATGTATGGATTTAATACAACTTCCTCTTGGACCAGTTCTTTGACTCACAGATCCTCATGTAGTACCACACACTAGACACATGGGGGCACCACACAGCCTTCAGCAGTTAATTCTTGTTGTCTGCTGACCCAAATTCATATCAGTGAGAAACCAAACAAGCAGACACAGGGATGCAAATGTGTGCATATATTTCACATTATTGAACAGGTTTTAATATATTTTGTGCTGTAAAGGTGATTATGAACTCCATGTTTTCACTGGGTTCATACAGTTTCAGGAAAGGTCGGGTTTTGCAGGATTTTCCCAAGAAAGCTCTGACTTCAGAATTCATTTATATCTGAATTGCTGAAATGAAAATGAAAAATCCATTTAATGACAGAGATTGGATGAAAGAGGGGGCAGAGAAATACTGAGATGACAAGCTTTAAATGATGTTACAAAAGTGATGATAATCTTTGCCAGCAGACTGTATAACTGTGACATTAATTATCTCTAATGGATCAATGTCTGCTTAAGACAGTAGATATTCCTGAACCCTATTAGACTAAAACTGAATGGATAGGATGTCCTTTAGATTTACAATTAGTCATCTTAACAGAAGAGAGGGTGGTATAGTTAACATGACGGTGGAGAAAATACTGCACTGAATCACTAAAGTATAATTTTCTCACTTCAATTATGCTTCTGATTGTATTCAGATTTTAGAAGAGTAATGTTTATGAAGTCACGTATGTTTCTGTGCTTTTTTCATACACACACACCAACTCTGTTCAATGGTTTTACTTTCCAGGGGATGTAATAAAAAGAAAAAGAAGAAGAATCTGATTCTTATCAGGTTTTATATTTACATGAATGCAACCTCAGAAGAACAACGGTATGTAAGAAAACTTTATTAGAAATATGGTTAAACTAATCCATGAAAATGTCAGTGAATTGCAACTACAGTGATGTCACAGGATAATGTCATACAGAAAATAAATGCTGTAAATTATCGCTGCTAAAGCTATTATCACAAGACGGCTTTAATATTCTACACCAGCATGTTCGCTCACTCTTTGTTACATAAATTATTACGCGCTGTAATGGGACATGTGTTGTTGTTGTTCTTCATTTAGCTCATTTAAAGGAATTAGCAAAAACCAGGTGATAATTTGTGTCCTGATACGTAAAAAGCCTTAAAAGTGAGTTCCTTTTTGACATGACTGGAAAGGATGTGAATGCTTCTACTTCATCCTTCTAATTTTAATATATTTTGGTTCACATTGTTATATAAGGCCATTAAATCCCAAAAGATCCTTAACAAAAAAAAAGAAAAAAGAATAGAAGATAGAGAGAAGTGAAGCAAAGAGAACCGAGGTGGAAAAACTGAATTAAGTAGCCTGAGGTTTCACACAGGGGTTTGTGAAGATACACAGGACACAAAAACATGCAAGCACTCACAATCATGGCCGTTTGGATATCTATCACTGTAGGGAAGTTCATTAATACAAATGAACCTACTTCTCCTTTCCTGACCTGAGCCATCACAATTACCACAAGTCACAACAAGTGTCCACCCCTAAAGTAAACCAGTCTATATATAACCTTTAAACCAAACCTCAACTTTCACCTTCATCTTTCTCACTGAAAACTCTTAACTGGCTCTCACCAAGACAGTTACACGACTGCAAATACACCCACAAACGCATCCCCTGGTGTCTTTTGTGCTGTATTTATCTCTCACTGTCTCCCACTGTCTGTTTTATTTTTCTATTAGTCACTCCACATTTCCTCGAGGACCAATACTCTGCCCTGCTCTTGAGAGGAGAACCTTATTATAGAGTCAAGTGAGGGTTTGTGAACTGAGCGTGAACAGAGATGGAGAGTAGAGGGCAGATGAAATAGATGACAACTGCTGAGGTCTGATCAGAGCTGTGACACAGCAAACTCTGGAACGAGCAAATTAAGTGTGTGCATCACTGCTGTGTATTTAACTTCAGTTTGATATCCACAAATCAGTCCTTGTGTTAACTTTTGTTCCTCTTTATCAGTATGTCGGCTTTTTTGAGAGGTCTGTCAGTTTCTTTGTTTCCAAGTAGAGCGCAAAATTCACATTATGTCAACTCCTGCACCAGAGTTGCCACATCTTTTGAAGTACTACATAGGATTACTCACCATGTCAGCCTCCTTTATACCTTATCCGGTGTGTACAGAACATGCATTTGTTCTTATCACTACCTGACATGTGGGAGCCTTTCGGGCATCAAAACATGGCCTACATTGTAATGTCTGGGAACAAGCATCAGTGACATCATTCCATCAACACATAATTGAAAATTGCAAATATATTCAGACCAGTTTTTATGTCAGAACATGTTTACTTTCATAAAATAATACTTAAAATATGTTATTCTGTCAATATTTTTAGGTCTGTGTTTTATTTTGAAATACTATTTCCTTTCATGCTGCTTGTTTTGCTTCCTTGGCACTTGCTTTGAGTTTATTTGTGCATTTCTCCTAACCTGTGTTTATTGGAAGAAAGCTTTCATGTTTCTTTCTTTGCCAGTTTGACTTCTTTTCTACGTGTTTGGCTTTCTTTCTGTGAATTCATTTTGTTCCTAGTTTGGATTTTGACTGATGCCTCCTGCTTTACTGTGGTTTCCTTGTTTACGAACTAAGACTGTTTTTGGTCTTTTGCCATTCCTTCTGTCTGGTTTTTCTTTTTAACTGCTTCTTTATGACAGTGATGTGGGGGTAAAAAAAATCTCTTTTATGGACATACTTTTGCTTGATGATGTGTGCTGTGATCAGGGACTGAGTGTACATTTACTTAAATGTAAAAATCCTATATAAGCATATGCCACGATCATGATTTTAGTGCTTCTTCCAAGCATCTGATTTGTATGCTCGCTCTAAATATGCACACGTTCATGCAGACATGCACCCTTCCTATCTGGCTGGCAGTGCAGATGGTGGCACTGGGTGATGCTAGAGGCCAAGAGGACAGTTCTAACAAGCTACACACACACATATGCACGTGCACGTGCACATACAGACACACTACTGATGTGGCGCATCTTTATATCATGTTTGGCACAAGTGTTCAGTAATTCCATTCCTTCAGAAATGTTGTATAATATATACGAAATACTTTTTCACATTGAGATTATGAAATCCTTTAAACATTTGCATCTAATGTCTGACTGACACCTCTCCCACTGACACTGACCAGCTTGTTCTGAAATTGCAATACGTAAGCATGTGGTCCAGGACGGAGAACCAACATTAACAACTCCATCTATCCCAGTCGACTCAGGTCAGAAGAAGAAGAAGAAGACAAAATTTTGGACTGTTCTATTACTCTTTGGAGGGATGTAAAGTGACCTGCTGGAGAAAGGCAGGGTAAGTTTTGTACTGGTTTGTACTCTCTGGCGTGAGCTACGACAGGAAGTGGGATGTAGATTGCAGGAGGCTCTTGAGGGCATGAAAAAAAAAAGGAAAACAAACAAATCCAAAATTCTTCCAGTGTGCTAGTTCTGTTCTTCTGTCTCAATTTGTCTTTTTTTTGGTCTGAAGCATATACCTAACTCCACCAATATTTTCTCTCAGATAGAAGTATTTGCTCTCAGATAGAATTTTAATTTGTCATTGATAACAGCTGCACACACGGCCGCTAAAATAAAACCTCATAACTCATAAAATGTGACATACAGAAAGTTACATTGTAGGAAAACACTCACAAAAGAAACCAATAGACTAAAACAAACAAACAAACAAAAACGTTCAGGTTAATCTCAGACCACATATATGTCTCGCAATGCTTCTGTGGACAGATGAAACAAATGTTTTTTTTTTCTTTACATAAATACCTGATGTTTGGAGAAAAAAATAATTGAAAAACCCTATCTCCCTGTGAATATCAATGTAGTTTACAGCTGCTTTTCTAACTTTGTTCATGAATGCCTTGAAGTCATTTATGGAAATAATTTATTCGAAACTGTGTCAAGAAATTCTACAGGAGGATGTCAGGGAGGCAGATCATGACCAGAAGGACGGGGGACCAAAGCACGTAAGTAGATGAACAACATGACGGCTGGAAAGGAAGGAAAATATCTTGCCATTGTTGTACAATCACTAAAAAGTAACTGCAGAAAATATTTGATGGAGATTTATGAAGCGCTTCCATGAGTCAACTTACTTTATACAGCATGAATTATAAGAGACTAGCTCTTGAGTTCACTAAAGACTAAAGTAGCTGTGTCCTTATAGTTTAGTTGGATTAAATCACATGAAGAAATAATCATATTTAAGAGAAACAAATGAATCCTGATAATTGCAAAGAGTTGAACAACTTTTTTTCTTCTATTTGTATGAATGCATTTCGGTGCAATTGCTGCATTCATGTGAACATGCACTAAATATAGTTTCTTTGCAATGTTTGATCGTCTGCTCGTTCTGCTAAAAGCCGTCTTATGTTTTATGCTGCATTTGAGCATGTGCAGCTGCACTATAGATGTTGCTCAGGTACACATGCATTCATAAAAATAGTTCAATTTTCAGCAGGATGTTCTGTTTTTGTCAGCCATATGGAGGGGGAGAGCCCGAGTACAGGTTTTCTTCAAGAGCATGAATATGAGAGGATATGAATATTTGTGTGTGCATTATTCATGTAGGAGAGTTATGAATGGCGTTCACATGTCCTGGGAGCTTTCCTCTCACAGACTCTGTCCACTGTGTTCTCGAAGCTTCTCTCTGAGAGGGAGGGGTGAATATATAAAAAAAAAAAAAAGCAAGCGTAGGATGGTGAAAAAGAGGGAGGTGGTGATGAAGTTTGGGAGGGCAGCGGGGAGAGTGGGGGGCAGAGATTGCATATATGAGATAGAAGGAGAGAGTGGGAGACAGGCGCAGGCAGGGGAGGACAAATATAGAGAGAAAGGGAGCATGGGAATTAAAGGAGGTAGGGAAATGAGGGAAACAGAGTGGGAGAGATGGCGAGGAGGAGGGGAAGGAGGAGGAGGAAGGGGATGCTGAATTTTAGTGATAGCACAGACTGAGGCTGCAGCAGCATACAGAGAGCGATGAGAGGGGTAGAAATTAAAAATGAGGTGCAGTGCATTATGAGAGAGAGCACCACAGGATCCTCATCCAGGTAAAACATCAAATGGACACAAATGAAATATTGAAGGACAATCCTTTGAGTACTAACAGTTTTGCTTCACAGAGACTTGGATGGGCCTCTACGTCCATGACAGTGAATGGCAGGTTTCCTGGATCTCATGGAAGATGGCAGTCAACCTGCTAAGCCACTCAACCATCCACTAACACATGCTTATGTCCATCTTTCTCTCCCTCCATCCAGTGCACCCTCCATCCATCCATGTGTCTCTGTCCACACATCGTCTCATTTCCTATCACTCAGCAAGCTCCTCATTTTACTTCATTCTGTCTTCTCCCTATTCCACCCACACACAAGCTCCCTCCTCCACCCTTTTCTTCATCCTCCTCCCTGCTTCCTTTCTCCACGAGTATCTCTTCTGTTGACACTTCCATCGCTCCTGCAGGGCATCTCTTCTTTTCATGCACATCTTTCTTCTCCAGTTCGTCTGCTTCCCCTGGTGAAGTGTATGTCTGTAATTTTATTGTTGGGGAACATTAACAATGGTTTAGTATTTTATATTTGTTTTTTTGTTTTTCCAGACTTTCACAAGTGTGGACTTGAAGAACCAGCTGTGGGGCTTTAAAGACTGGAAATACAGAGAAAACCTGAATCAGAGCTTCAATAAAAACAAAACAAAAACAAAAACAAAAGACATACCTCCAACCACCTGCAATCAAACCAAGCCCACTAAACACAATAAGGACACTAAAAACAATTTCAAGCTCCTGCTTCTGCTGGGTAAAGTGTGACGCTCACTTTCTGTTTTGTCTTTCTGCTTGACTTTCTATCCATGGGCTGTCCTTCTGTTTGTCTCAGCAGGATGCAAATACATCACTCTGGTGTCTGGGATAAAAGGAAACACTGAACGAATCCTGACGTGTCGTTGGAGGGACGACGCACAGAAAGAAAGAAGAAGAAGAAAAAGAGAGAAACATGAGCAAGCTTCTGAAAGGAAAAGGGAGGAGAGAGGGAGCAGCATGACTCAGAGCACAGCAGTGAGAATATAGTCTATTCTGCATGCAAGAGGAGAAGTAGAGGGAGGTGGAAGACCAATGATGAGAATCTAATGGGAAAAAGCAACCAGAACTGAGTTGTCATTGCACAGAAGAATGACGGGATGAGGCCTGAAACTGCAGCAATGGCAAGCAGTGAGTGAAAAATAGGCCAGGTGAATCAGCTAGCGAGGGGAGTCAAGAAGACGGTGAGTTCAAAAGTTAAGAGTTAGCTGTGTCTCAAAATTGGTTGACTGGAGGATTGCTACAGGCGAACTGTGGATGACGATCTGCAAAAGGTCAGAACAACCTGTTTAATGAACAGTTCCCTGCGCTCCTGAGGGGTGAGAAAAAAGGAGAAAAAAAAGTCCTGAGTGACTCTCTCCTGCTGTAAGGAGACAAAAGTGAACCTCGCATGTGGGAGAAGAAGCTTCAAGAAGGTTCACCACAAAGAGGAAGAAAATAGTAGGAATTAGAAGGGGTTAAGGAAAAAAAAGACCCAAAATGAAATATCAATATCTGTAAGAAATGAGGCCAGATTGTAGTGAAATCTGAGATATAAGTGAAGTAATACAGTGAGGGCTGGGCTAAAAAAGGAAAAAAAACAACAACTGAACTGATAAAAGAAACATTCAAGGGATTCTTGTTAGATATTGATGTCAACAGGCTGCTCTGGAAAGAGCCTGACCCTCATATCAGTGAGGAAAAAAATCAGATTTATGGGACCTTCACAGAGGAGCAGGTGAGCTGCGTTGAATGACTCCTGACTGTGCAGAAGAAGGAATGTTCAGACAAGATGTAAAAGTGAGCTGGACCTAGCTTCCTGGATGTTGTTTTTTTTTGTCAAAACCTGTGCAACTGCTTGAGGAGAGTGGAATGACCGAAGAGAGAAGAGCTGAACTTTCATTTGGCATAGCAAAGACGATCAATATTTAAAAGACCATTGGAGGCAAAGAGGTTGAGAAGACTTTCTTCTTTTCTGAGAGAACAGTGTAGGATTACATGTTGGACTGACATGCTTCACCTGCTCTGACAGCTGCTCTGCATCATTGTCGGATGAGATGAACCAACACACCTGAGGCGCACATTTTAACCGTTTTGTCCCGCACTGATTGGAGCTGTTTCTGGTCTCATAACATACGAGACATGACACAGTACCGAGGTTTGTCCTGTGGAGAACATCTTCAGGAGACATGTGACTAGGTTCTTTGATGAGCATCAATGTAAAAGATCATTTAATTGGGGGCAAGATGCCTACTTTGCTTTTGCTTCCATGAATGACTAATGTCGACACGGCTGTTAATGTCATCAAGGCATTATGTTAGGAGCTGCCTTCTCTCGGACTGTAGTCTCTGATTCCTCAAAGCAACAAGACGACACAATGCCAGAATCTCCATCCAGCTGCGGATAGACCAGCTGTGCGTTGATGTGAGGCGGCGTTGGGGTGCGAGTTCTGTCAAGAATGTGTGAGCCTCCACTGAGCTTTGAACCCAGCTGTGTGTGAGTTTATTTTCAGAGTCACCCACACCTCTGGGTGTGTGTGCATGTGTATGTGCCTGGCTTCTCCTTACCCGCGACAGAGCTGGACCTGAACAGCAGCGGTGAGAAGGGGGACAGGGAGGGGGAGGACAAGGAGGAAGAGGAGAAGAGAAAGCTGTTGAAAGAAACCAGCAGGACAAAGGAGAAGAAAAAACTGAAAACATGCTCGGATAAAGAGAAGAAACACAAGAGACTTTGGCTGCCCCCCTGGTGCAATGTGTGGTGAGTCCACATTTTTTCATGTATGAAACACTTGTGAGTCAGTGTCCTGGCATAGGTGTGCATGTGCATGTGAGTGAGGCTGTCAGTGAGCATCACCATCCCTCAGGAGGTTGGTCCACTTAATAGGGACATAGTTTAGGCGTTTCTGGATGCAGGTCATGTGATCTGGCATGATACAGATCATGCTGAAGTTGATGTTGTTGTGACACATTGTGCTTTCTCCCAGTGATTCACACTCTTTAATGTAGGTCACATGATAACAATGTCCGTGGGTCACATGACGTCCAGTCAGTGAGCAAAATGAACACATGGGTCACCATCACTTTTAACAATCATGTGTCACTGTCGTGAGGATTCACCAGAGCATTCTCTTGACTGTGGGAGGGATTTTAATATGTTGTAGTCCTCCATGTATTTTCGGTATATACCAGACAGTCTCACCATAAAAGTAACCATAACCTGTAAATCCACCCCTGTTGAGGGAGGTAGGTTGGGATGGAAAAACTTGCTGTGTTTGGAACAAAGTAAACCCTGAATAAAAAATACAAATCTGCATTTCTTAGGAGACGCTAGAGGTGATACATGTTTTCAACACATACTTCTTAGCTCTTTGGGTTGTGAGATTATTATTATTATAACAATTTAAATAAACCTCAGTGATCAAAAGAGTTTAAAACAAAAAAATCTGAGCTGCTTCTCCAGTTCGTGTCCTCTTTATGTTTCTCTCAAACTTCTTCCTTGACACAGATGCACTTTCTCTCTTCTCTTGCTGCCATGAAGTCACTGTTCACACTCTTTTCGCCCCTCTCTTCTGGTTCTTCCTTGCGCCATTAAAACACACGTGCAGAAACATGGAGAACGCAGGACTGTGGCTGAGGAGAAGTGACAGTTGCTTGATGGCCGCTGGCCTTGAAATTCCAGCTGCAATGGCCGGCCGAGCTCATAATGAGGCTGTGGAACATTCTAGTGTCAGAAGGATCTGGCTCCCACACCATCAGTATGTAAATCAGCACAAGTTTGTGTGTGGGAGAAAAAAGGGATAAAGGACGATCCTTTATCTTTCGCTGCAGTGTATGGTGAGGGTCTTTGCAGCTTGGACATGGCTTAAACAGTTTTTGTCACAGACTGAATGCCTGTTCAGTCTGTGAAGTCAATATCAGCAGCAATCAATGGCCAAAACAGCTCTTCCTTGCCTCCCTGATCATTACTGGGTACACAGCTTATTGGCACAGCTCTGTTGAAATCCATTTGCTTATTCTATATTTGACATAGTTAGTGTTGTCTTACTTAGCAGAAATCACAATGTGTACACTGAACCCTGATCAATGACACGAAATCTGCACTACAAGGAACTGATGTGAATTTCAAGATATATTTAAAACCTGAATTTATTTCATTCTAATTGTGCATTGTCTCCAGTGTAAATTCATAGTTCATTTAGTCAGTTAGATAACTGCCTGTGGCTGTAATTCATCGGGATATAAAAGTAGCTGCACTTAGTGACTGAGTTTAATGAGTTGCTGGACTGCTGCTGTCACAAAAATGAGTATATATTTAAACTGATGGTTGGTTGTCAGCAAAATTCAGGAATGACAAGCCGACTCAGTTCAGAAATATTAAAGATTGGTCGTGAATTGGATGCTTTAACAACACTGCACAAAGTTATGGTGTGATGCTCATTAGTTTTTGACATGTTAGCCAAAAAGAAAATTACCTGTTCTCTTATTTAGTATAGTATAAAATAAGCATATTTTATTGTTTAAAGTAAATATTGTAACGATGTGTTAAAGGTTAAATAGATGGTCATTTCAAGAATTTGTTTTACATTTCATTTTAAAGAAGTAAGTGTGTGTGATTAATAATAAACATAATCTATCATCTGTGGAGCAGGGGCACTTAAAATAGAGGGGAAAAAAGCTAAATATAAACATCCAATTATTTCACTCTGGCCAAGGAAAATGATCTGTTCCCAAGAGACCTGCAAGCATTAACGCTGGTGTGGCATTTCTTTAATGGCAACAAATGAGGGACAGAAAGGAGATAAAGGAATAACGAAAGGCCTGGAATTTCTTGTGAGGTTCAACATGTCAATATTCTTATTTCATTTTTCCTCTCATGCTGAATCAGTATCTTTCATCTCCTCTGCACAGAAATTTTTTGGCCACTTTGCCAATCTCATGTCAGCCATGATGTGTTATGTTACTGCTCTGCTTTTTATCTATGTGATGTACACTCCACAGCACTGAAGTAGTACACTGTCATTGTCTGAAGGTAGAAAATGATGAAAAATGAATCATCTGTATTAGGGGTGTGCAAATAAGCTTTTATTTGTATTTGTATTCAAGTAAAATTCAAAATAGGCGTAACAATACAGTTTTTTGGGTTACACTTCTAATTTATGTTATAGTGTAAGTATTCTTAATTTATATCCATTATAATAATTATGGATATGCAATATTGGTTGATGTTTTTCCATAAATCCATCAATGAACATGTAA